>JAFNEN010000997.1:0-87482 GCA_019343175.1 Oedothorax gibbosus | reverse complement strand
CCATTGTGGATTGTACAGGCCCATAAATTTCCGGACACATTGTACACAGGTCTAGCTGACTTCCCATACTCTGCACTTCAAACCCATACAAAAATGGTAGGCAGAAAGCTAAGAAAAGGGTTAAAAAGTTTTCTTTCATTTCCGACTCTTATGGACCAGCTATACGAGACCTGTCGGCAGCTGGGCTACAGTGGGATGCATTTTAAAATGCCTTATTTTTTAATATAAGGTTCTCAAACTGTATGTAGATCAACTCTGTAGAATAGATATGTATTGTATATATACAGAAAATTTCAAATCGCCAAGTAATGCAGAAAAAGCGAAGGGAAAAATGTAGTTTGAATTAATGACACTTGAAGCTGACAACCAAGTTAATACAAATACAAAAATTTTCTGGCTACAGGAGAGGCCATAGCACTGTGGATCAAATCGTTTTTTTCTGCCAGAACATAAGGGATGCTCAAAATCACAGGCCCACCCACCACACAATCGCCGCTCTCCTTGATCTCACGAAAGCGTTTGATAGAGTATGGAAGCACAAGCTGTTAATTAAATTACATGACACATTCAACATTCGTGGCAACACCTTGGTGTGGATCTCGGATTTCCTGCATCACAGAACTATCAAAGTGAATTTTAACAGCACCTTTTCGGACTCAGTTGTGCTCGGTCAGGGCGTCCCTCAGGGTTCTGTCCTCAGCCCTACTCTCTTATCATTATACTTAGCAGGCATTGAGAAAACACCTTCTAATGCAGTAAGAGTTGGCTTGTTTGCTGACGACATCGTTCTTTGGTGCTCTGGAAATGATTTAGTTGAAATGGAGAGGAACCTCAACAATGCATTATCTGCATTCTCAGCTTACGCTTTGGAGTTCAAACTTTGTTTCAATCCTGCAAAATCCATCGTCACTTTCTTCACCACCAACAAAAGATTGTACAACTATCATCCAAATATAAAGATGGATAACAAGAATCTGGCTTACGAGAAGCATCCAAAATATCTCGGATATGTCTCAGACCCAGAATGGACAAGTAATAAACATATTGAGCATATTGTCTCAAAATGCAGAAAACGATTAAACATTCTTAAATATATTGCGGGCAAAGATTGGGGAGCCGATGCTGTGACGCTGAGAGATACCTATTTGACTCTCATTAGACCCATCCTGGAGTACGGTTTTCCTGTGTACTGCTGTGCTTCTGCCACCAATTTGGATAAGTTGGAAAGGGTTCAACTAAGTGCTGCGAGAATAATTACTGGACTCAAACGTAGTTGCCCTAAAGAAATAGTCCTCTTTGAGGCTGATCTTCAACCTCTCCATACAAGAAGAAAGGCTAATCTCGCCAAATATTTCAACAAACTTTCCAGCTATGGCCAGCACAATAAAACCTTTCTTTACCTCAACAATTGGTGCAACAATCAGCGACTGAAGAAAGACAGCCCATTCAGTCATGTTGAACTTCTGCATTTGCCTTCTGAAGACATTGAGACCCATTCCTTAAAATATTGTCTGAGTCCCTCAGAGGGAATCCCCAGAGTTCATTTCCACTTCGGCCTTTCTGCCCCAGTCACGAAGAAAGATCTTATTCCAGCTCATCTTAGGCAGCTAGCATTGGAAATTATAGGTGAGATTCCCGGTGACGCCATAAAAATTTACACTGACGGTAGTGGACTGGGGTCTGGGGGACCTTGCTGGTAGTGGTGTCTTCATTGAAAAACCTGGGCAAAATTATTCCATCTGTCTCCGTAACCCTGATTTTACTTCAGTCTTTAGAAGTGAATTAATAGCAATTGAACAGGGCATCGAAGCTATAATCAACGAGTGTGACTTTGGAGATCTTTGGATCCTATCGGACAGTCGCAGCTCCCTTCAACACCTACACAATTGGACTAAAGTTGGAGACAAAACTAGTATCTCCATCCTTCTTAAACTCCAAATTATTTCAAAGTGTCATGACGTTCATTTTCAGTGGATACCATCCCACGTTGACATCTTTGGCAATGAGCAAGCGGACCGCTTAGCCAAGGAGGGTTGTTGTCACTCATCACCTTCCTCTTCAGCTCTTACCTACTCAGAGCATCATTCCAAAATCAAATGTAATCTTTCAAAAAAGTGGAAGATCCCTCCTTCTCACCACTGGTATGCGGCCAAGGAGCCGGGCTCTTCACTTGTTTCTTTTGGTGATAGAGCGTCTCGAACGGCAATTTCTAGACTGGCAAGTGGACACACGAAGAGTCTCTCGTATTTTGAGGGTAGAAAAACTTTCGCTGTCTGCTCCAAATGTGGGGCTCAGCAGGCCTCTGCCGAACATATCCTGGACTGCTTGGGTCTTTCCAAGGAGGACTTATACGCTTCTCCACTTCTTGTCATCGACTTTTTGGAGGTCAACAATTTATTCGATCTTGTCTGACTCCGTCAGACAGGTGGAGGATAAGGAACAACAACAACAACAACAAAAATTTTCGACCAACAACAGGCCGAGGCCCAGCAAGGTTGGTCCAAAATAAATCTAATACTTTACCAGTTTCCAATAACTATCAAGATTCTTCTTAAAATCTTCTACTCTCTTCGAATACACCACATAATCTGATAAAGCATTCCACTCATTGACAACTCTATTGTAAAAATAATGTTTTCTTACCTCCCTTGTATAAAGCATGATTTATTCCATTTCTGATCATGTCCTCTGGTCCGGCTATTTAAGGTAAAAGCTAAGCCCTCCATGTCTGCTTGTTTTATGAACTTAATAACTGAATTAAATCACCCCTAGCTATCCTGTTTTCCAGGGAATACATGTTTAAATATCTTAATCTGTTATCATAATCAATACCAGATAGACCCGTAATCATTTTTGTAGCCCTATGCTGAACTTTTTCAAGCAACTCTATATCTTTTCTGAGGAAGGGAGACCAAAA
The DNA here is from genome assembly GCA_019343175.1 of Oedothorax gibbosus. Classification (NCBI taxonomy): domain Eukaryota; kingdom Metazoa; phylum Arthropoda; class Arachnida; order Araneae; family Linyphiidae; genus Oedothorax; species Oedothorax gibbosus. The sequence continues at coordinate 84,565 of JAFNEN010000997.1, read as the reverse complement.
CTCAACAGCGATTGAAAACAGAAAATTGAAATTATCTTGTTACAAGGGACGTATTTCCTTCCAGATTTCATTCCTGCCTTTTCTTTAATTGGTGCTAAATGGGGGCTCTATTCCCACTTGGAATAGATTCACCAATCAAGGCTTGATTAACAGTTTATTTTCATTGAGCATTTTTGTTGCCACTCTCTCAAGACGTGAAACGTTGATGAGCGTTTTTTCGGTTTAACCCTATTAGTGCGTCGATTCCACAGGAATGAGTTATGTTATATGAATAAACAACATATCAAACAAAAGAAGACCATAGTCCTGGACAATTTATGTAGGACAAATTAAGTTACATGAAAAACGTATTTAAAAATATATAAGTGTTTCTTCAGAAATGAAGGTATTAATGGTATGTATTAACAAAGTCGTCGTTAATGAAGAAATAAGAGTTAATGAAGTTACCGCGCAATGCACCTTAGATTAGCATTATCAAATTATGCTTCAACATCTCGTTTATAGATCTCGTCATGTGCATGGTTTTAAGACAGTTTAATTTTTGTTACGTTCGTTAATGTTTGGTAAATTACTGGGATTCTGAAGTTTAGTTTAGTTTTAATTATCGTCGCACTAGAGCTATACGAGGGCTATTGGCGACGGGTGTCGTATTTTAGAACCACAGTCAAGTGACGAGCCGACACCTGAGTAGCCACCCAACGCTACCGTTAAGGTCGACATCGTACGCAGCGTTGGGACTTTGGAGGATATTTAACATGCACTCCCTCTACACGGGGTATTATTCGTCGGACAGTTTGGGCTACACGGGCCGTTTATAGGTCGGCAGTTATTTTGGCGATGCCCCGACCCGAACCTGGGACCTTTCGCATGCTAGGCGGACGCCTAACCGACTGGGCTCTCCAGCCCCCCACAGGAATGAAAATAGGGTATTGGTTGGTTTTGTTTGGTAATTTAAGCTTATAAAAATTTGACGCGGTTCCCGCAAAGTCTTATTTTTCTTTAGCGAGTGTCTTCGTTAATGATATGCAAATTGTCTAGGTAATTTAAGAAATTGTAAACGTTCCGCTTTAACGGAGAAAATCAGTAGATTGCCATCTACAATGAGTCCAAAAAGTTACTTAAAACAAATAATAAATTAAAACTGAAGATTACATTGTGATTAATAATATTAAGATTTAAAACAAGTAGGTTTGTTACAGAATTGCTACATTGTGCTCAACAGGAAACAAACTATTTACACACCTCAGAAAGAAGTTCACCAAACAGAGCCTTTAGCTAGTTGTAACTAAACATTTAAACGATAAAATTAACTATTTTCATTAATCTTCTTTCTCAGATTTAATAATTAGACTTTATCGTTTGCTTAATTTGTTCGAAGAATAATAATGTAATCTTTTTAAATAAATATATTTGTGTCGCCACAATTTCCCATTTACATTTCTTTCGAAAATTCAGTTATTTATCATTTGTAAAATTAATTTACAGTTCGAAAAATATATAATTAGTGCAATTGATGCTTTAAAAATAAAAGCGAAATTTTTTTAATGAAATTTTGGAATGTAGCCTAATCGGATTTTTTGCTTCAAAATGACGTACCCCACTTGTTTGTGGGACTTGTGGTTCTTTCTGTGAAAGTGGGTGACAGACGGACGGACTGAACGATTATAATACCTTCCACTTTTTACGTTCTAAACGTAGTATGGAAGCTAAAATTAATAAATGTTTCACAATTGACGTACTCTTTCCCCCTTCAGTTGCATTTTAAATTGTAGAACAATTCATTAGAACATTTAAAATTACTAGTTATACATTTTCTTCCTACTTGCATACTTTTGTATGTTATTCGCTTGCAACATTTTTTAGCGATGCAAAGGGTTTTCTGGAACCTTATCTGTTATTTTTTCTCCCTTCTTTCCGTTCTCCTATCTCCGATGGGGGTATAAGATTCCAGAGCAAAGTAGGTCAGTCAGTCAGAGATGCCCCCCTTTTTCCAGAAAGGGGGAGAGGGAGTTCTTTTTTTTTAGCTCGCGCGTCTTCGCAGCGGGGGTCGTTGTTTACCAACTCTTTTCTTATATTTTTTTTTCAAGAAAAGGGGTGGCTAGGGAATGAAAAAAAAACTTTCTCGATGGAGTGAATGTAATGAACTGCGAAACCGGGGGATGTTTTTTTTTTCTGGGTTTTTTTTTATCGCTGACGATGGGTGATTCCGTTGCACATCTGCATTTGGTCTATTTTTACCGTGGATGTCGGAGTAAGATGTCGGATACAGGATAAAATAAGTGAGGCCGTCTGAAAGTAGCTTGATGCGCCCAAACAAACCGCTGTCCTTTTGGAATGAGTGGGGCTGACAGGGCTGGATTTACCAATAGGCCCGGGCCTAGGGGCGCACCATGATGAGGGGCGCAAAATTATTCCGCATTTTTTTTGTCAGAAAATTTCCATAAAATGTTATAGACTACAATACGTGTCTACATCTACATGCTCTCCGCGAATAAAAGTCTCATTCGCCTTCCTCGTATAGGTGACGCTGGACGGGTGAATCTTTCGCTTGGCTGTCAATGTGTATCTACAGCGAGTTATTTATTTAATTTAATTTGTTATTTATTTTTTTTATTTTATTAATTTTACTTCACGATGTGAATTAGAATAAAATACAAATTATCTTCAAAGATCTTTCTGAGGTCAAATTTCTCCCTCCTTTACGATGGTGTGAAGAGGGGGCGACAAAAAACCACGGGCCTAGGGGCGCATAAAATCTAAATCCGGCCCTGGGCTGAACCACGCAATCACTAGTCTCGAGAAACAAGACACTCCTCTCTGATGTTAATTTGATGCAAAAATAATCATTTTATTCATCATTCAACCTCGAGCAATTACTATTTGCCTATCTGTAGGCTGTTGTACAATATCAGCATAAATGCAATATTCTCATATTTATCTGCATTTATCTTTACCTATCCTCTTTCTTCTTAGCGTGAATGACTATACTTATTTCTAATGTGGACCAGATGTCCCGCTTTGGGCTGGACAGTCCCGCTTTTTGTCTTTCTGTCCCGCCGACCGAATGTCCCGCTTTTTTGTAAAAGTCCCGCATTGTCCCGAAAAACGAGAAAATAGTAAATAAAGTAGATTTTACATTTTTCTAATGAATGCTGTTGAACGCACCTGCTCCCTAGTGAACAAATTGTGGACTTCAGAAAAAACTCAACTGTCCATAGACACTTTAAAGGCCCTTCTTCTTACAAAGATGAACTTTTCATTGTCGTGTAGGGAATTTTTAGACTTTTTGAAATCTGATAAAAGTTTGTTGAAGAAAATTAGTTCAAGTTGTAAATACGAATGAAAATAAAGTATAATAATTTTTAGTAAGTTTCTTTAAGGAAATTCTAATGTTTACAAAATATCATGCATACCTTTCTCAAAAATATAATGATGCCTTAAAAGCTAGCAAGTTCTTTAATTGTGTGTTTCATTAATTAATATAATGACATCTATTAGTAATTTTTTATTTGTTTATGCTTATCTTTCGTATATTAAGAGTGTAATTGTGTGAAGGGACTATTATGTAATTACAAAAAAATACTTGAAAAATTCACGGGGAAGGGTGTAGCGATGGAGTGTCCTGCTTTTTGGTTTTGAAAATCTGGTCACATTATTTATTTCAGATATTAAATTTTCGACTATAAAATCTTCCTAACATCTTCATAAATCATATTACGTATAGCAAAAGCTATAACAAAAACCCCGGTTAACTGTGAGCTATGGACAATTTCTATTGCAAGATAGTCGAATAGCAAACTAAACTGTACTGTGAAATGCAGTATGCTTGTTCATTTGACTCCATTCGATACATCTAAGCGTTTGTTTGGGTGTAAAACGAAAGTGATCAATGCTTCACTTGGCCAACCGATTTTTGCACTCCGTCTGTATTTCGAGAACATCTATTTTTACCATCGTCCATTCTCAATATAAACCCCAAGCATGTGTTGCGACCGCCGAGACATGCTGTTGACTCGGATCTTCCCCTTTTACCCCTTTATGTCGAGCAAGATACTTTGTGGTGAAATTTCTAAAGGAAGGGAAGGCGCTTCATTGTATCGGTTCCCATTGGCGAGTATCATCACTTTTTAAGAACACAATAACTGTATGCCTGTGAAGGATACCGGCCAAAATCTGGGTGGGCCAAATAAAAAAAGTTTTTTAAAATATGTATAGCCTAGTATCATCTGTCCTCTTCCCAATGGTTCTGCGCAAAAGAAGGCTTTCTAGCTGAGGTGTCCATACAACACAACCATTTAACGAGCTTTTTTTATAAATATGAAAAGGCAAAACCGGTAAATGAGTCTTCATTACAGACTACTCAAAATAAGGTTTAATTGTAAAAAACATTTAATTATTGATAACTTAATTTTTATATCCCTACAAAATCAGCCTTTGAGAGCTTTTTCTTTTCTGGTTTCCTGGTCAAAAATGAGTGCGTTTATTAGCCGGTTGATTAGAAACTATATGCAATATTATTTGCAATTCAATTTACGAAGATTTCTCAAGTAGAACTTAAGAGATGTCCATTTATGTGCACCTAGGGCCAAAAAGAAATATATAGATTTTTACTATTTTTATTAAAGGAGTTGGGCTGTTAAATGGTAAGAAATAATTTAAGTTTTTGTTAAGTTTTTCTGATTTTCTTCTCTATTTTTGGATACTACCGATGACGCTAAAAAGTTGCTTTCGTTGATAGATTAGGAGTCAGCCTGCCATCAGCCTCCCCGGTTCGAAATTAAGAACCCCGTCACCATTGGTCAGCGGATAGTGTGACATTAATTCCACGAAACCAAGTCAAACGGATACCGTCGGATATACGGACCGTAATTCCAGACTGAAGTGAAACCCGATTCCATTAGATAAACATTGCCGAAGATAGCATGTGCGGCGTAGGAGTCCCCTTTCTGAAAGGGGGTTCCGCTGTTATTTAACCTTGAGACTGGTCGGTACCTACGGGGTTTCCGCGGAAGTACGCTGACCGGGGCTTCAAAGGCTTTAATCGGCATAAGCAAGAGTCTTATGTTGGAAACCAAACGAGAAAAAGCTATAGCTTCAGAAAATTTATAAATAGCAAATACCATCAAATATTTATCTCAACACTTGTTATAAATGACGAGGTATTATTTGAATTTATAAAACTGACCTGGAGGATATAAGTTTTTTTTAAAGCAAAATTCAGCTGAGCTAGGGAATTCTGGTGTAGCGATGATGTACGACGTGAAGATGATGTCTGTGCCACAACTTATTTGCGTTTTTATTTCATTTCTACTGTAAATTTTCGACGCTATTCCTGTCTACACCATTTATGGTCATTCCTGTCTACACCATTTATGGTGTTATAACTTGTAATTACAACTTTTCCCAGTACTAAACACAGCTTAGACTTACAAGGATTCCATTCGTACTTTTACCATTCAGCCCCAGAATCGTAATCTTCTCTTGCAGAAGTTGACAAGCAGATTACCAGAATTCCTCGCTTCCTTGCACCTTGTTAGTTTTTAAGTGCCCACCAACGAATTTCAATAGGGGGGATTGTGGAATTTCGACGAGGGAGGTGTTCCAAAGAGGTAAGCCTAGGTGGCCGAGCCCTTCAACCCTTTCAGAGTGTGACAAAATAATAATCCTGACCCCTTTGTGCTCACACACCTGTTTTGTACGACAGGGGGTCTTCTTCCTCGAAAAAAGATTGTCCCGAGGAAGGGTGTGTCGCGAAAGATGATGGACTGCTTCAGTTATGAGGGTTGCGACACTTTGCAAGTAGAAATTATGGGCTTTGTGTCACTGAGACGAATTCAGCAGGGAAACTGAATACAGCAGTGTCGAAGAAAGTATTTCCTTGAAAGGGGTCCATGTTTGTGGATATTTGTGTGATTGAGTTAAAAGTTGACAAGTGGCCTTTCAATGCCACAGTGCACAATGACTTACCAATTCAACTCTCTAGCCAACTAACAACCATTTTTTTCTGTTGAGCATTTTCAATGAGTTATGGATACCGAATGTGTACAAAGTGAATGCGAAGTTAACACCATCCTAGCACAAGAAATTCGTTCGTAAATGAAACTTCAGAACGACTAGCTTCTTGAAAGAATGGTTTTTTCTACTGTTACTGAAAGTCTTTCCTTGAAACAGTCTGAACGAATGTTCGAGTTAAAAGTTGACATATGCAGCTACCCATTAATATTTCGTGAATGCCACAACGCACAATGACTTTTAGCAAACAATTTTATCTAGTTTTAAATCTTTACCAGGTGTATGATACGGAACGTTATACAACTGTGCAACTAATTAAATTATGAGTCATTAGTTTCACAGTTTAATAATTTTTAAGACATTTTAAAGTTAACTTGGATTTAATTTTCAAATTAACAGATATTAATTCCTTTCTTTATATTTAATTCCCTGTGCATATTAATATTGTATTAAGTTACTCATCATACTTTGAAATACACGATCTCAGAATACAACAATGCATTAAAATTGAGACCATTTTGCGCGGGGACATTAATTTAGAAATATAAGCCACCGTCAAAGAGAAATTTATATTAGAAAAAAATGAGTTCATTTAAAAATATGACATTTTTAATTACACTTTATAAAAGTTATTGTTTTGATTAAAATACGTAAGTTTTTGAAAAGTACTTCGTAAGTACGACTGTATCACAAAAACTCAATGGATCATGGAATCTTACAAAAAAAGGCACATTTTGTTCTTTTCACCTTGAAACTAGAGAGGGGCTGGGTTCTTTTTGAAACACAATAGAACTAATTGTTTACATATTTATCAAAGTCACCCCCCTTTGAAAGGGGGCATATGTGTTTCAAGTGTATTTCCTTCAAATATAACGCTCTTCAGGAGTAAGAAGAGGGATTACCGTGAAACATTGGTAATTCCAGCGCGCACTATCATTACCTCATTCATCATGCAACAGCCCCTTTTACAGCGGGAAAAGCCGGTCTTGTGCAGTTCAGACCCGGGGTAGAAAGGTCACCACTGACCACTGGCTATCGAAGGGAAGAAAGGCATTCTAGAATTGGCGAGATTTCGTCGATTTACAGGTTTTGTATGAGTTTTACTTTAAGGGGATACGGTACCTAAAACATTATTTCTAGAAATAGTAACATAAACTTGTAAATTATGGTGGTTTTATCTAATGTTAACTCTAAATAAACATTTTCTAGCAATAAAAACAAATATTTACAAGTTTTCATTTATTTAAAAAAGCCAAAATTTTGAACTTTTTTAAAACGCTACTCTTCTTTCAATTTTGAGAATAACTCCACCAAACTTTTATAGTTTGTTTTTAGTACTATTTGTTCAAGAACTGTGCATGGATTTTAAAATGTGAGCTACAGTTAAAAAGTAACATGCATTTATACTGAAAACCACAAAAAAAAATTACAAGTTATTGAATTCAACATTTTTTAAAAAAAACAAAACAAATATACGTAGTAGACCTTATTCCATGCACAATTTTGTGCACCAACACAGGTTAAAAATGTCAAAATTCTACTTAATTAGCAAAAAAGCCTTAGGGATTTATTAAACAGAAGAATTGAAAAACGCGAAACAGAGAAAAAAAGGTCGAAAGCAGAAGAAATACGTATTCAAACTTATAGGAATGACTCCAGAAAAATATTTAATAACTTTTTTTCTACAAAAGATATCATTATAAAACTTTCAGTAAATGTTCAGAAAAATATTGTGAATAATAAGAAGTAAACAGAAATCCATATTGACCATTTTGGTACCGTATCCTTATTAATTTTCTTGACAGTTTACTACTCTCTTCACATGTACATTTGTGTTTAACAGATTGCTGTTTTTGAGAGGAATAATTTTGAAATTTGAGTGGCAATGCATTTTAGTCCAACCAATTAACGCTTTCCATTTCTATTATAGACCTTTACAAACCTTTAACTTGAAAAGAAGGGGGAAAACTTAAACCCTCAGATACTTCGTTTAAAGCGTTAAAAAATATAAAATAAAGTTTAAAGTTTACTGTACAATACAATCGTCAAAGTAATACTACCATCATGCAAATGACAATACGAAGTTTTTGTTGCATTATTTTCTCCAAAATTGTGAGAAACGGTGGAAGTGTTAAAATTCAAACATCTATTAAAACATTTGTAACTAATACTTTTTTTTGTCAATTAAAAATAAAATGCTTTGAAATCATTTTTATGTAGAATAGGCTTTTTGAATTCGACTGAGAAAAAGGAAAACAATTCATATTCTCTGTTTCATAAAAGACGAATACATTTTTCGCATAGGTCTTCAGACAACACTGACCACCAGTACATTTGGCGAATTTCTGTAGCACATATTTGTACATATTGCGGCAGTATCGCGCCAAGCCTACGCTGCCAATGGATGATGGATGATGTATTTTTGCCCAGGCACACCATAATCTTTTGCAGCCAGGTAATTGCAATGAAGGGCTCACTTGAAAGGATTGCGTCTGCACCAGGAAAGAGATGGGCTTTTAAATATTAGGAGGGAATGTGGTACTTCGATGCTATCTCGAAAAAACGGGAAAAAAAATCAGTATAGTCTGTGGGATTTGGGGAAACAAATGGTTCTCAATGTTAGGTGGCAACTAAGGTTTAGTTTAGTTTTAGTTTGAATTATCGTTGCACTAGAGCTACACGATGGCTAATTGCGACGGGCGTCGTATTTTAGAACCACAGTCAAGTGACGAGCTGACAGCTGAGTAGGCACCCAATGCAACCGTTAAGGGCAACATCGTACGCAGCGTTAGGACTTTGAAGGATATTTAACGTGCACTCCCTCCACATGGGGTATTATTCGTCGGACATTTTTGGCTGCAAAAGCCAAAATGGCTTTGGCCGTTAATAGGTCGGCAGTTATTTTGGCGATGCCCAGACCCGAACCTGGGACCTTCCGCATGCTAAGCGAATGCCTAACCGACTGGGCTCCCCAGCCCCCGGCAACTAAAGTAAGTGTCATAGTTTGTGGAATCAGAAGCTAAGTATTTACGTGTTTTCCTGATACCAGGCTGTACTTTTGAGCAGCACTATATACAGGCATTGTTTGTATGAAGATATTATTTGCCATCTAAAGTAAGTGTTGTAAGTTTGTGGGATTATAAGTAAAGAATTTGCTTATTTTCATTGTTAAGTTAGGTTGAATAATCATCGCACTAGAGCTACTCTAGGGCTATTGGTCGTATTTTTATGATGTCTGTACCAGTCTACTTTTGAGCATTACTTATTACAAACAGGAAAAAAAAATTCTTTATAAGGGAAAGTAAATTGGAAAAAACACATAAGTGTTTGTCACCTTTGTTCTTAGTTTTGAATCCATTTGTTTTTAAAGTTGAGCTTGCTCACCTAATGGGCTGGGATGACAAAATTAAAGCACCTCTCAAGCCGTGTCTTCCTACAAAATATACGTTTTTTAATTAGCCTCTTCTGTAATTCATGTGAGTAACACCACACGACTTCCACACACACAATTCCGTTGTCATAATCAATACATTACAGAAAAGACTATGTCTTATGGAACTATTTGCGCACGCTCGAGTTTCTCGAAATGCTCACAAACCCCGACGAGTACAGCCAGTGGATAAGATATACATAATTATAGAAGAACCAATGTTCAAAAATCACTTTTTTGGAATCAGCACCTTCCAAAACGCGCAGAAAACGGAATATCCCCATTTCGGATTTTTGACCCACCCCACAGCAATACTTTCAAATATTCCAAATTATGCAATCTTATCTGAACGAATTAAAGAAGGAATTATATTAAATAGAGGGTATATCTGTTTGATTTTGGAAATTCGAAAAATTAGTTCCATTATGATTAAAATTGCATTTTATTATAGTTTTTAATTAGCCTCGATTAGATGAGTACGTCGATATAGATATAGATAGATGATCTCGCTCACGTAGGTGCCCCTAATTTATTTTTATGGTTATATGTATTTAGTAGTATTAGTTTGGGTTAATCAATTAGTACATCAATGTCACTAAATCAGCCACCAAATACATCAATGAATATTGTACAGGGCGTCTGTAAAAGAATGTCCGAGTTTTAATGGTATATTACAGGAGTTTATTTTATACTATAATATAACAAATCATACATGACATTGAAGGAAAACTAACTTAGTTTTTCCTATAAGTGCTCAATGTGTGCGCCTTTAGTGATACGGCACACATCCAAACGAAAATGCAATTCTTCCCATACTGTCTGCAGCAAGTCCGGAGTAATGGAAGCAATAGCCTGTGCAATTATACTTTTCAAGGTTGGTAAATCGTGGGGTAGGGGTGGAACGTAGACCCGATCTTTTACGAACCACCAAAGGAAGAAATCACAAGACCAATCGTCAAGTCACAATTTGAAACTCGGACATTCTTTTACGGTCACCCTGTATTATGGAGACCCCATAATAATTATAATTTTATTTGCAAAACCAATAACGACTTAAACGCTTCTTTTCTTCTAGTGAGTCGCGAGTGAAAACAAAGTTGAAATGTGAAATTTGCACATTTTTCAAACCAAAGACTGGGTTGAGAATATTTTTCCAAGACTACACAGGAAACGATATTTCCTAAGAAAACATTCCAATAACTCATCACTGACTTTTCGTGTCCTTCCTTCATATTCCAGGGTAAAAAGCAAACATTAAGGGGTGACAGACACACAGAGCATGATCTATTAAAAGAACAGATAGTTTCTTCACACGTTATTTTTCAACTTCTTTTTACCATTAGACAATTTTTAGTACATTTGTTTGTACCTAACCTATTTTTTCGTTGTTTTAATTTTTTAAAAAAAACCTATACCTTTTCTGCCGAGTAGAGTTATATTCATTATTTTTAATGCAAGAATGAAGTTATTATTAGACGTGATATTCAGGGCCCGACTTACAACTTTAAGGGCCCAGGGCACGAGCAAATTTGGGGGCCCCAAAACATACCTCGATAAAATATTTGCGTGTATCTTCCTTACAGTGTATACCAAAAAAAAAATAGCTGAAGGAATAAAAGCTGAGGAAAAAAGGAAAAAATAGCCGAATAGCTTGGAAAAGCATGCTCAATCCCCCTCCCCCCCCAAAAAAAAATAAAAAAAATAATAATAATAATAACTATTTTTGTGAATTGATTAATTCAGATTTTAAACACAATTTCATAGTCAACTTTTGTTCATGAATTTAATTTTTTTGCATACTTCATATTAAAAAGTTTGGGGCAGTTGTATTGAGCATAAATGTTCATGAAGAAAATTTTGGGGCCCCCTTAAAGTGGGGGGCCCTGGGCACGTGCCCCTGCCGGAAATCAGGCCCTGGTGATATTACTATTTTAATCAGGTAAGCTTCGAACCTGACATCCAGATGAATCTAATTTTGTGTGACAAATACAATGAACTTGCGAAGTTTCATTGTAACACCTCAAAGGAAACATTGCAATACAACTGACCACGCAGGGAAACGGGTAAAGGAGAAGAAAACTTGGGATTATCAATTCTTCATGGCACAGAGAGAAAAAAAAGAGTGGTATGGGACAAAATTAACACTGGCCCCAAAACTTTGATTAATTTGTTCATATGCTTCATATTCTTACTTATCTAACTTTTAGCTTAGCCATTGTGGACAAACGAAAACCTCATTTTGATCAACTAATACAAAAAGTAGGTTGTGAAACAGAATGGATAATGTAGCTATTTTTCATAAAAATGGAGACTTATAACACGAGTTATTTTCTTTTTACACATCGGTAGTACCAAGGGGGGAGGGGGGTTGAGGGGGCGTTCCGAAAAGGGTTGAGGAAAGAGGGGTTGACACTTTTCGGGGAGGGTCAAAGGGCAAGTTATGCGAGACAGAAATGTCCAGACACCCCTTCATATTTCTTATTTTTGTTTCTGCGCTCTTCCCAGAAAGCACAAGGTTACATATGCCCCCCCAAAAATATGGCTTTTTGACATCTGCAAAACTGGTTATTATTTTTTTTAGAAAGGGGAGAGTTGTACCAAGAAAAAAAAATGGGATGAAAGAATGTGGGACAGTGTGGGAAGGATACAAATTGGTAGACTCTCGGATTTACAAGAAAAATACTGATTCCTGATTCCTCAGTTTGAAAATATGCCAGACGATGACTCATTGGAAGTCAGGACGGACCCGCAAAAATGCGTTTGGTTTAATTAACATCACTCAAGGGCAACAAGAGGGCTATTTGCTGTATACTAAAACTAAACTAAAAAACTCCTCGGCGCAACAGCTCATTACTGGGCCAAGGCCTGCCGTGCCCATTTCAGCTTTCGTGACCTAGGGCTCTGGGGTGCTGCTAGGCAGGTAGTCAGCCTCACGCGGAACCCCCAGTGTTTCGTTCCCAAACATGCTTGGTACACATTTTATCGCCCCACTCAAGGGATGAAAGGATGGGTCAACCTCGCCCAATGCGGGATTCGATCCCCGGACCTGTGGCGTGGCAATGCGAAGCACTACCACTAAGCCACTGGGAATCATTTGCTGTATGTTCTTATTTATGTTGAAAAATCACCATAAAACGCAAAAAAAATGTTTAAGTCGCATGGCTTTAAATAATACAATTTTGCATGCATGAGCAGTAGTTCACACCCAAATAATGCTGTCATTATGACTTCGTAGCACAACAGAAAAAAAATTTATATTTATTGTCGATAATGTGTTAATTTAGGTCTAAGATTAGCTACATTATATATTAACATTATCTTGTCGATATCCGCACAACTTGTTCGCTTTTCCCAGCAAGCTAATCCCAAAACTTGGTATCACTATTTCTTCAAAATATTCGTGGCAGCATAGCCGTTATGAAAAACAGGATGGACAAGTTGCATGAAACGTGAAATTCATTATATATGTGTTTTTCTGGTACATTAGAAGCTGCAGATTCCGAATGAAAGGTTAAATATTCACAAATATGTTTAATTTCAACAAAAAATGCATTTGAAATTTGCCGAAAATGTACGTCACTGAAAACAGCTCTGACGTCAACTGTTATGTTTTTGGCGATGTTTCGATCCATGCTGTAATACACTTTATAAAATAGTAAACCTTACAATTTCTGCGAAACCTCATTAAAAGAAGAAGACAATATTTTTGTAACCAGTTCATATCAAGGAAGTTAACAGCTTGTTCCAAGTTTGGTTGTTAGTTAAAATACACACACTAGAGCGCTTATGAGCTATTGCAGAACTATTGACTGTTGGATCTGATCGGAATAGTCGAGTGAATCGTTCAACGTTTGAAGAAATTAACTGGAATGAACATGACATGTTTCTGTAAAATAGCACAACTTTTTTAAGAGTTTGATAAGGATGAAAGCACGTTTCACAGTTTCAAAAGCGATACAGTGAAACGTGATACGAAATAACTCGCCAAGAACAAAAAAAATAGCCAACCGTGACGTCATCTGTTATGCTAAGAGAGGTTTAACAGGAGTGACGTATCATTAACTTTAAAAATGAATTTAAAAATAAATACATCTTTAAAACCAGAAATACTTGAGTTTTAGAGGTTTTTTAATTGCTTAATCGAATAAATATGTTTGTGGAAAACGCTGCAATTGTCCATTGGCCGTGCTTCAACTCGCAATGTTACTGAAGGTCTTTCAGATGTACGTCGTCACCACGTTTCCCCTTCCTCACCAAGAAATATCCTCTCCATCAGAGTTTAACCCTTTTCTTATCCACCTTTAGGCAAACATTCTAAAAGCCCCACAGCCCGCTTTTTCCTTCAAGTAACCAAAGAGTCACCAATTTCGGTGCACAAGATTACACCATATGTCCATATCTTATGGTACGTTGTCCAGGAAATGTACCAAAAGATGTGGCGCAAAAAATAATGGGAGCTGTATTGATTTCTTTACAACTAGCACGAGTAAATAATTGATGTATGCTTTAATTATTTTAAATTTTATGATCCCGACGACCCACTTTTCTTTTTGGACTTTCTCAGGGTTACACACATCATGGAACCGGTCTAATTTTGACCCAGGGATATGTAAAAAAAATTATGATGGATTTTTAATAATGCTAATTTTTATATTGTAGTTTTGATAATTTTGAATTTTATAATGTGTTATTTAACTTTTAAGACGTTAAGTTCCACAGTAAACACTCAGATTAGGATATGGTGAATAGAAATAAAGTATTTATATAGAACAGTTCCGTAACTTAATCGCATTCAAAGTTATCATTCGAGGTTTTTGCGCGCATTATTACTTGAAAATTATCTTGTAACTTCGTTTTACTAATGACATACATGCTTGCAATTTAGTACTACAAAGTCTAACTAAAAATAAAAATAAATCGCTGTTGGTGCCTAAAAGTATGAATTTCAAAACAAGGACATAAATATCGCTGTGCACCACGAAAGAACCAAAAATAAGAAACCATTTCCTACAAGGCACTGGTAACCTAACAATACCTCTACGAACTCGCAATGTTACCCCTTTCCTTTCAACCCTTTCTTTGACAATAACATCCTCTAAGAATACCTTCTCTTCCATCCCCCCTGCAAGTACTCAAAGGGTTAAGGGGACAAGGTCACCCCTTTTCAAATATTCCATGAGGAGGCGGGGGCTCCTCTATGCCCTGTCCACTGCTGGCATTCGAAAGGGGGAACATCGTAGAAGTAAATTTGCGAAATGCAGCTTTTTATTTTCGTGAGCTTTGCAGGAACTATTCTTTACTAGCTGATGAGGTTTTGGAAAATTATAGAAATTGTATTATCAACTAAATATCGTTCTTTAACTACGAAAATAGTTATTTAAATATCTTTGAAACAATAAAAAAAATGCTGTTGTTTGACTTAGCCCTGTTTTGATTGCACACTCTTAAAACAAAAGAGTGAAATTCACTCCTATAGGAGAAGTGCATTTTCGGCACCGGAAAGGAGTGAAAATTAACTCAGACTGAGTTAAAACCGCTCGTTTTAAGAGTGTAGAACGCAGATTGTTTTCTTTTAGTTCTTTTACCCACTCAGAAAAAGAGTGAAATTCACTCCTATTGTGTCTCTATTGGACTCTATTGTATATCGAAGTGCATTTTCGGCTCGGAAAGGAGTGGAAATTAACTCAGACTGAGTTAAAACCGCTCGTTTGTTTTAAGAGTGCAGGTTTCGTAAAAAAGACTTTGAAGAAATACACTTTTAAAACGAAATAATATACATTTTTAAAATTTACCTTGATGATGAATTGAAGTAGAAGCTATGCATATAAAACTCTTCACACCTATGTAGATTACTTCAAAGTAAGCCTAAAAAAATTAAATAATTGTAAATTCTTACGCAAAAGTTAGTATGGATCAAAGTTTAACATATAGTATTTACTTTTCTACTTGGCATTTTTTTATGTGCATTTAAGTCTTTTACGTTTTTGTAACGCAACCAATTATTTTCAATACATTTCGAATAAAGTTGTGACTATAATTATTCCAATTTCCAACCATAATTACAACTAGTAGGGGTAAAATAGTCATTTCTTTTGAGGCAATTCACATTTTTATGCCCGTAAGCAGCAATTTTTTTTAAAAAAAGTGGAAAAAAACCACATTTAATAAAATGTCTTCAAATTTTCAAATGCCATCATCGGATACAAAAGGGTGAACTGACAAAAATGGGATGACGAAAGATAGTTCTGAATGATATTTTTTAAGCTATGAAACTGAGGCCAACTAAAGTGTACTTTTATACGACTCGTTTCTTTCGCACTTTATGAATGTGCCCCTCTCCAATTTTTAATCCCCTCTGGTTTCCCATGATCCCACCAGGGGGGTGGTACGACCTTGGCGCAACCCTTTGGTCACTATGCGTAAGATGGGGATAGGGGAGGGGGGGGTGAGGTCTGACCCCCATGTAGACAACATCCGTCCGTTCTCCTCCCCCATGTTGTCCAGCCGGTCATATTTGATAGAGTGGACCCCTTCCCTTCCTGGAAATTCGTTTACTTCGGCTAAACCCAGGGCCAGATTTCTAAATAGGCTAAGTAGACTGTAGCCTAGAGCGGCGAATTTTTGGGGGCGGCAAATTTTACGACCCATTAAAGCGGCATTCGGCATAAAAAAAATTATTATAAAAATACGAATATTTTTAAGAAAGAAAACAAATAATTTACATTAATGTGTAAACCGTAAACGTATATATAGTACTAATATTTCGTAGCAAACACGGTCGCTGTGAGAGGAATTGCAACCCCTCCTCCCGGATTTCGAATTTGAAAGAAAAATAGCAGAAGAGTTAAAAAAATTCTCCCATTTCGCCTTCGATTTCGTATGTAAAGGTACATAGATGATTCTAATATGTGTATTTGTTTTAAACAGCACATTTATTTAGCTACCTTTCCCCGAAGGGTGAGAATTATGACAGGTGCGGCAAATCAATCTAGCCTACAAGTGGCAAATCTTTAAATCCGGCTCTGGCTAACCCTTTTTGTCCTATAGTGATACAACTTCAAATCAAAAAGTATTCGGCTATTTTTATGACGAGGGGATTTCGAAATGCTTTAAAATGTTCGATTGTTTTTAGAATTAATGTTAGATAATTAAATGAGATGCTTGCAGTTTGCATATGTAATAAAAATAGGATTTTTTTCTTTAATATGATAATTAATGATTTTTTTAATGAAATAGTCGTGAAAATTATCTTAAATTAATCATTTAGGCAAAACACACTAAATTGTGTTAATCTTAAGTACAGTAGTTCATTGTTGCTTCATATAAGTTTTGAGTTAATGTCTAAGCTGTAAGCATTTTATATGAAGATTTTAAAACTACAATAAGAAATCTATGAATAACTAACATACAAGGCGATTTCTATGCTACGTTCTAGTTCTGCAGTCCAATAAGTAAATCAACGTGGCAAAAATTATCAAATCTAACAACAACATCTGTACCACATGAAGCTACTAAATATCGGTTGTTTTGTAGCTTCAATAAGAGGACCCTATTGCTTGATTTGACTCAACCCTTTGGTCACCATGCGCGAAAGAGGAAAGGACACATCCGGATTCCCCCCCTCCCCATCCGGTCCCCCGTACCATGTTGTCCAGTTGGATGTGTGATAAAATGGAGACCAACCTTCCCTTCCCTAAAATTAAACTTTTATTGCGTTGGATAAATATATAAGACCGACAGAGATTGGCGTTCAGTGTAAAAATCGCTCTGTATGATAGATTTTTCCCTCTTATGGATTTCCCTCTTGCAATGTATTTTCGTATACAATACTTATTGAAAATCTTTAAAATGTGAACTTTTTAAATTTACAAATATAACGTTTATTCTGTCTGTGTCCTTTATATGAAATTGCGGACTACCTCTTCTGCACTGTTAAAAATTTAGCGCTCTCTACAAATATGCTTCCTAGAAGCTTCAACGGCTATGTGGGGAAATAATTCACCAAATTTTGGTATTTGGTTGAACCATCTCTCAAGTTTTTGTTTCCAAAACCTGCAAAATGGTTCAACTTAATCCCGAAATCTGATAATAAATTTATTAACTCAAATCAAGTTGACATTTAAAACAATCTCGTTATCAAATGCAACATTGTATAATGATTTCAAAACAATCAGAATAATTTTTTTTAGTTTGGTAAGATTCTGAAAAAAATATCATTTGCATTTGATTTACATTAATTGACAAAGCTACGCTGTTAAATATTTGGGGCGTCACAATGTAATGGTTCCTAGTAACTGCAACGCGTGTGGTGAAATTTTTCACCATATTTTCTGTATTTGGTTTAAGTATTTTTAAGGTTTTAAATACAAAAACCTGATAAATGGTTTTAAAAAAATTTCAGAAAATAGGGTGAAACATTTCACCACACAGCCGTTGAAGCTGTACTAGGAACCATCATTATGGGGAAACCAAGCACCCAATATTTAACAGAGTAACATATCTGCATCGTACCCTTTCCCTTTTCTGAAACTGGACAATCATGTGTCCAGCAGCGGTGATTACTACAGTGTCCTGTGCGTTGTGAAATTGAAATGCACTGGTCACTCCCCCTTTGTTGCAATTATTATCCCTACACCCGCATGGGTGGTGATTTGTTGTGACAGCTATTGGTCACTCGCTAAACACATCCAGTGAAAGGGTCAGCCGACCCCCCAACCCCCTCTAGTCTTTTGTTAAGTATTCATCATTGGAACAGTTTTCGGTTGCAAAAATGGATTTCGCCCAGCCATATCAATAGCATTGTACAACTAATATAACAGTACTGACGCAAAGCTATAATGTACAAGTCAATCAATACATTAGAATAAAAAAAAAAGTGAAAATTAATTTTTTATATGTCGACTATATAAAAGCATTCAATGTTTTTCGTCTTCAATTTTCTACAACGCATCGAAATGGGACTGGTCAGTTGAACGACTTAACGTCACGTAATGCTGGTTTAGCAGCTTGCAAAAAAAAGGTAGCCACTCACTTATTGATTTTGCTGTTAAATATTAGATCGTTATTATTATTGCTTAGTATTTGTATTCTTTCGCCATGACCTAAAACTATACCTTAGCTTGACCAGATTTGTTTCAATAAGTTACTTATCGACTTTGATGAAAAGTCATTAATTTTTCATAAATCTTATTTTATTTACGTTGGTTTTGTTTGAAAAAAGTTGAACGGAGACTATTTGCTAATTTTAGCTTCCACACTACGTTTATAACGTAAAAAGTGGAAGGTTAATCGTTCAGTCCGTCTGTCTGTCCGCCTGTCAGTCACCCACTTTCATAGCTCAAACTACAAATCTACAGACAAGTGTGATACGTCAAAAAATTCAGCGTATCGAAATTAGAATACATTGAAAATCTCAGAAAAGAATTCGAATTCGAAGTACTTCAATTATTTAAAAAAAACCTGCAACATTTAATGCTCATTTAAAAAGATATAGGAAGCCATTTTTATTAGAATTTAATCACCATTGCCATTCGCAACAATCGCTCGAGAAACTTTAAATTCTTTCAGACAATAAATTAAAATAAATTTATTTTTGCGACATCGATCAGTTTGAAATGACGTCAAATATATTTCACTACGAGTTTCTTTGTATGTTGATATGAAATGTTTTCATTCTATTTAAAAGCGATGAATATTACATATTTATTCTTTGAAATATAAATTAATTTTTGCAAACAATAAGTAATAATTATTGAATTTTCGAAATAAAATAAATTAAACTATCCTAACTGTTGCAATTTTTTTAATAGTTTCTGATATCCAAATATCCTTTGAAAATACTAATGAAACTGACCAAGTCGTTCCAATATCAGACCAGAGTTTCATCTCTAAGCAGGATGCTGTTTCCAGTTGCGAGCAATATAAACAATGGGCTCTAATCTTCAAAGGATACCTTTGCAACAACAGTCTTTCAGTATAATTAATCTGTAACGGATCCTCATAAGAGTGTTTCCGGGAAGTACACATTAGCAACACAGCAGCAGGTGACACAACTTCGAGGCAAGGATCAGACAAATAGACGTCAGAGGGACGCCGAAATATATCATGAATTCCACAGCGTTAGACGCAAAAAATTTGCCCTTAAAACTAAAATTAAAAAATCAACTCAGAGTGAAAACATTCGTAATTGGTCGAAATAACTTTTTTAAGACATACCAATGTCTGAAGTGTTATAAATGTAATGTTATGTTTTTTTGGTCGTAATTTTTCTTCCTTCTTTCGACACCATTAGTAAAAAAAATTAAGCTAAAACATTTCTCCGAAATTCTTGAAACAGTTCACAACATTTCAGACATGCGTAAGTCTTAAAAAAGTTACTTCGGCCAATTAATAATATTTTTTACTCTGGGTAATTTAAGATTTTAAGAGGAAACTTTGCGAATTTTTTTTTACGTCCTTCACCTTGGAATTTCCCACCGCTAAAGATCAATAGATACCCTTGGTAGAACACCATTAATAATATTTCCTTTACATATATTGCTTCACATTATGTAACTTATATGACTGGATTCGCAAAAGATAACAGACCAGGACCAGTAGTCAGTTCTTATCTTATCATGCTTACTTATTATTACCTATATAACAGTATCGATATCAGCATTGATCAAAATAGAAGAATGATAAACAATTTTGCTTCGGTCAGTCATCGTGCCAAGCGAAAAACCAACGTATATGAAAGATGACTAATATAACATTTTTAAAAATCTTTCTTAAGGGGGAATGGGCGCGCTGGACCAGGGGTCTCCAAAGCAAAGTGCATCACTGTTAATCCTATGGAGAAAAAAATATTTTCTCTGCCACATTTCTCCGGCTGAATATTTTTGCAAACGGATTTTTTGTGTGATAAATGTAGCTGACTTGCTGATGTCCGACCTTCCCACTTTTTGAAATTGGTTCGAATATTTTTTTTTTAAATTTTTAATAAATAATTTTACACAAAATATTCGAAGCAATTTCAAAAAGTGGGAAGATAGAGACCTGCAAGTTATCTACATTTATTATTTAAAAAAAAACCGTTTGTAAAAATATTCAATACAGCCGGAGAAATGTGGCAGAGAAAATAGGTCCCCCCCCCCTCCCCCCCATTGGATTAACACTGAGGCACTTGAGTTTGGAGACCCGCGATCCAGCGCGCCCATTCCCCCTTAAATGACTCACATGAATATCAATTCCTGATGTATTTAGTATGGTAAATAAAACAAATACCACAGCAAAGAGAACCTTCCTTTTTGCTATTAAATGAAACTTCGATGTTTTAAAGTAGCCTTTTCAGAGCAATCGATGTATTGGGACCCCTCATTTTAGCCACTAACATGTTTCTTATATAGTCACGATGGAAAATGATTACGAATATCAATATTTTTCTTACGTATAAATCAAAAGGACTTCATGAAGACGTGACAAATGTCAACGTGTTATGTGGCTATTTAAACTTTGGATTATGCATTTGAAACATGGCAATGTTGACGTCTTCATTTTCTAAGGGTGTTTGTTTAAGACACGATATTATACATATTTAAGTAGATGTCTAATTTATGTCTTTTTTTGCTTGGTAATCTCAGCGTCTTTATATTTTCTCTGAATAACGTTAACCAGAATATTTTGCGGGGTTTATAATTAATTTGTTTCATGAAATGAATGTTGATATAATCTTTATTCAGAAACAGCATCAAATTTACGGTTTAACGAGGTTGAAAAGAAGCACTGTAGATTCCTTAATATCGATTCAATGCAACGGAAAAAATTAACATATTCGAAGGTTTAAAAATACTACTTTTTAGTCGCCTTCCACCACCATCTTCCTAAAATATACTGCATATTTTAAGTCAAAGCTTTGATTGAACTTGATGCAAAATTTCATGAATTTCAATTCAATATGCAGATAAATTTCAAACATTTCTTAGTATTCCCATATTAACTACTAGCAAATAAATACCCGTTCTTCTCACGGACTAAAAGAATATCAAATCGATCCAAGTATATGTGTAATTTGATTTGCTATAGGGTAATAAACTTTGCCTTTGTTCCCGTTCATTATAAAGAATAAAATCCCGTTACTTATACTGCTTTAAAATTAAAAAATAAAAATACATCCACATAAAATGCACATCCTCATATCACAAAAATCTTCCTCAATATGAACTTACTGTCATCGCGATTTTCCTGATAAATTCAAAATTAACCATAATTGTATAACAATGTTATTTCACGTCAAAACCTCCATTCTGGTTTTTTTTTAAAAAATATTTTAGCTCATTGGCACGTTCAATTATTTTTCAAATCATTAATTTAGTTTCTGAAGGTAGTGGCAAGAAAATGAAAGCAATTTCAATTTTAATTAATTCTTGTGTTCGTTTAATTTCTTTATTGAATGGCAACACGAAAGGAAAATGATCGGATTTGAGCGAAAGTGGTGTATTTTTTTCAGAAAATTCGAATTTTCTCTAAAAATGGAACAAATATGAAAAAAACAAAGCCTCAGGTGCACACGTTGGTATTAAAGGGAATCCATCTTAAAAATTTCGAATTTTCCTGAGCAGTATAAGTAGTCTTTTAGATCCACAGACAAAAACATGATTTTCAAGTCTTTCTTAAGTATTATTATAATTTTTTCAAGCGATCTCGATGTGCATACGTTATTCGAAGGGATTTTTTTGAAAACAATGTTTGAGTCAATTCCAAAAAGACAACTCTTTTGTCATTGCACTTATTAGAGTGTTTCTAAGAAGATTAGATATTGTGTACTAAAAACTACTCCGAACCAGATCTGAGCCGGTTCCGCATCTGAAATCACAGAAAACAAGTCCAAATTTCTAACGTTGCGTCATTTGGTCAAATTGTCGATTTTAGATTTCATGCCAATGCGTTGATAATACCGCCAAGATAGCAAACGGGTCCATTCTACGTCAACTTGCCAAGCTCAAAATCTTCACGTCACAGAATTTGATTTCGATTAAAAAAAATATATATATTAGAGTATCATTAGACCCCATATTTTTTGTTTTTCCAAATTCAAAGGAGTTATTCGGAAGTTAAAATGTATTTAAATAATCAAAGTTAAGTCTAAAACTTTTTCTCATTTAGCATGACGGGGTCTATGGATAAGTATATTCTGAACGGGTATATATATAACTAAAAAGGCAAGCTTGAAACAATTAGCCAACTTTTTTACGGAATACTCTATTATACTAATGGTAACATTTTGGCATTAGTGCTAGAGAATTTACCTTATAATTACCATTAATTATATTCATTTATTGAGTACTACTTATTAGTACTGCCCAATTCAGCTTTTGTGACCAAGGGCTCTGGGGTGCTAGGCATATGTCCCGGTAAGGTGGTCAGCCTCACGCGGAACCCCCAGTGTTTAGTTCTCAAGCATGCTTGGTACCCATTTTATCGACCCACTCAATGGATGAAAGGATGGGTCAACCTCGCCCAATCCGGGATTCGATCCCCGGACCTGTGGCGTGGCAATGCGAAGCACTACCACTAAGCCACTGGGTCTCGATTTATTGAGTAGTAATTGAAAATTGTGTAGAGTCCCCATCCCAAGATTTTTTTATGCATAGCATGCTATTTTCTGTGCTTTTAGAATAAGCACTGTTTGAGTAGGTTTGTTAGAAACATATGGATCTTTGAATTTTTAGATAACTTTCCTTATATTTTCAAATTAAAAGATTTTTTTTAAAGAAAAAATAGGTATCGACATGCTGCAGATGTCCATCTGTCTATCCGTAAATACCCGTATTCCAAAATCGGTTTTATCCGCCTGATCTTAAAATTTCTTTCTTTATTTTATTAGAAAGGTATGCCATCATAGACCCGCATCTTATTTTGTCCGTCCATCTGTAGGTCCGGGTGAACATCTGTCTGTCGACGAACTTCCCTTTTAATTAGCATTGAAATTTAATTTTTAATCATTTTAATCGTTGTTGACACATCAACATCGACACATTGAAAAAAAAGTTAACTCGAAAGAATACTGAAATCGAACTTTTTACTCAGTTACACAATAAACGGGACGTTTAATAATGACATTGCCGAGGTAAAAGTGGACAACCCTTTTGGCTTGGAAATTGTCAGCTTGGCGAGAAAAAATCCCTGATAACTATTAGAATCAATTGTCTTACGTATTAATTCAACAAGAGATATTCTTGGTCAACTGCATTTCACGTGAACTCCATGGTATAAACGGGATAGGACTGGATTCCCGTAATCGCAGTCCAAATTTCTCATGTTACGTCAGCCATGTGTGTCTTTCTGCGACAATTATACTAATATACCCCACCTGATTTAGTTTGAGGGAGTTGTAACTTTGCTTATCAAAAATGACCCAACTTTGATTGCTGCGGTTCCATATCTGGTAAAGTGTTTATTTAATACTAATAAGTATTTTAATGTCCAGCAACTTAATTGACCGAAAACTCAAGTAACGATCATGTGATAAAATCGATAGTAGGGGATTAATTAATTATCTATACTACTTAAATCGGTATAGACTATTGACCGGCAAGTTGACAGATATCCATCCGAACGTACAGACAGACGGACAAAAAGTAGAAAAGATATGTGTCTGATGTTATTCTACATGTAAAAAGACAGCTAAATTATTGCAACTTTAAAAGTTTGATGAAAAAGACCAAAGAGAAATAAACAACTATTGAATCATTTACTGAATTGGCGCAATCAAAATTTCCTAATAGGAATGACATATTCTATTTCTATATCTCCTTAGGTTTCCGTTGTAATACACCATCTACAAATACGCATAACTTCCAATCCTCGAGGAACAACATTGTTTGCCTTTGTTGACAATTTACAATAAGATCCAAATAACGCCGTCCAACGAACAGTCCTTCGGTTTCCCGTACGTCAAAAGGATAACACATTGCCGAGCTTGATTATCTCTACAAAATTGACTCTCTCTATTTTTTTAAAGTTGTGGCGGTCAGATAAGAACATGTCGTCATTTGCACCATAACCAGGATTTCTGTAATTACCTGCGTCTGCGATTGTGTTATCTTACATATGGTAACAATAAACCTCAAAACGTATCGTTGAAACGTGGTGAATACGAGATCACTCATTGCAATGTTATAACCTTATTTGTTACAGGTCTACAGGACATTGCTGAGGGGTCATTTTAAAATGAACCTTAAACGACGACGCCTTGGAACCTTAGATATAATTCTGCAAGGTGCCGATTTTTCTCGTAGTCTGGAAACAATAAAGGAAATAGAGTTATAAATATTACATTAAAACGAGGAGGAGGCTTTTACGAGGAATTGAAGTATATTGATTAAATAAAACGGACTTGTTTGAGACTTTTAGTCGTCCTCCAAGGATTTGTAACGGGAATAACATCATTTTTGCGTTCGTCCATTTGTCTGGGGGTTGTATACACTACTTTGTACTTGGGATGGTATTTTCTGAAGATGAAAGGTCCCAAGAACTACATGTCATAAAATGCGATTAGTCACGGTTAAAAACCTATAAATATGAAGATATGGGAGTGTCAACGTATATTTGAAAACCTCATACAAACTTGAGAATGACGCTAAACAACACCAGTTCGGATGTAACTAATGCCCCCAGTTAAAATAAAAATGTGCTTTAAATTAATAATTTAAAAAACGACAGAAATCGCGAAATGTATTTGCCCCTTTATTTCTAGCTAAACAGGAACATGCTGGCTGATTAATTTTTTTTCGGAGCTATGTATAACACCCATGCATAACAAGAGAAGTATAATATAAAATGCTGAGGCTAGGCTACAGCAATCAAGGACCGGTCATTTTGGGGCAATCCCCTACTAATGAAGGCACATTATTATAACAGGTCAGGATTTGTCTTTTACACTGGAGGTAGCGGAAGTCTGCTTTTGATCTGGGTACCCCCTATTAATTATTAGGTAATCAGGTTATGAAAGTATTAAATCAGTAACTATTCGGTAATCAAGACCTGATAGCAGCAACGTAAGCATTCACTTATATCTGGTAACGTGGATAAGTTGTAATCAAGGAAAAGTCGACAAGTTTTTCTTAATGAACAGCCTAACCTAATGTAAATTGCAGCCTCAAGGTACTCAAGGTACTAAATACAGTAACAACTTTCCATTTTTGGTCTGGAAATAATCAATAGGGCCCTTCAGGAAGCACATGTGTGTTTAGGTTAGGTTACTCTCAAATAGGAGGAGCTAGCCGCTATTTCGAAGGGGGAGGAAAATGTAGTTCTTCGGAGGGGGGTTCTAAAGGGGGGAAGGGGTCTCGCCAGCTGACCCCAGGTCAGATAACCAAAACTCGGGGCTGTCATTGGTTGAGGAACTGAACCCAGGGGGGGGAGAGAGGCGTTCTAAAAAGTGTTCGAATCTGGCTTGAAAGGGGTGACGTAGTTATGGTTGCGAGTTAGTAGATGACGGTTGCTGTTGTAGTTAGTGATTTGGTTAGCCAAGATTTGCTGAGTTTGTCGAAGTGCGTCTTGAAGTTAGAATTTCGGAAGTTTGCGGTGTTTTTGTGTTATTTGGAGAGTTTCGTTTGTGATTTTGGACTTATTTGACTTGTTTCTTGATGGGATTTTCGATTATTTGGTTAATTTAGAGTCGATTTTGAAGGTAAGCTTATATTTTTTAATGTAATAATAATTGTATAGATTTTAATAAAGTGAGATCATAAATGCAACCACCTATACCTATCATTAGTTTAAGATTTATTACTTTGAATTGTTTAGGATTACCCTATTGCGTTTTAATTGTAACTTACTTGCTATATCTATATTACATTTTTTTTAATTATTAAGTGTTTTAAGATTTACTAACACTAATATTTTAATGTATCCTATTTTATCTAGTTTTGTTAATTTGAGCTGTCATTGGTTTTTTTTTAAATTTCTGAGCTGACTCAGCCTCTCCGATCACGCCTTTTAGACGAGAGTATTTTTTTACGAATGATTTTTTAAAAATAATTTTAATTTTATTGAATTTTTCGAATCATAGCTTTTTATGTCATTTAAAAAGTTACCCCTGTTATTTTGTAGATTCCGTGTGGCTTTGCTTCTTGATGGATTTTTGATGACTTGGCTTATTTTTATTCGAATTTGAAGGTAAGCTTTTTTTTTACCTTATTTTTCCGGTTAATAAAGTGATATTAGGCATGCCAGCATTTAAAATTATTTAAAATCTTGTATGTGCATCATTTAACAAGTTTTGTTATTGTGTTGAGGCTAACAACGGGTGTCGGGTCGTCACTTGACGGTGGTTCAAAATTGCGACGCTCATTGCTAATAGCCATCGTGCAGCTCTAGTTCGACGATAATCCTACCAAACTTGGGCTAACCTAAATAAAAGTATCGCGCAGATTTTTTTTATTGAATTTTACTATCAACGATTTAATTTTTAGAGCGATGCTTTTCTTATAAAAGCGGTTTTTTTTAATAAATTTTATAAAAGTATTTTTAAGTTTCGCTGTGGGTAAATTTTCTGGTACATGTATTTTGTAATCTAACGTCGCTTTTTATTATATTTAAACTTTTTCTTTTTGTAGATCCATTTTCTAATTAAAATATTTGTCACAACTGTCACACTACACATGAAAATAAAGGATTATTTTATGCAACTATTTAATTTTGTAGTAATTTTGTGTAAGATATTCCAGTAATTTCAATTAATATTCATTCTAAAGATTTGATGGGAATAATTATGGTAGTCAATGTGTTAAACTATAATCAGATTTGATGACAGTAATTAGAGGTGTGTAAAATGCATTTAATTTCTCCTGAAATTAACAGGACAGCAAACTATCAATGTAACTGGTTACGGAGTCGCACTTGGTTGACTTGCACAACATTTCTATTACGAATCAATAACTAAACGCTAATCTAAGGCTACATTAAAAATTTAGACTTAAATTTGGTCACAAGTACATCCCCATTCAATAGACAAGCACTAAACCTATAAAAACTGCATTTATTTGTCTGATTTACCAAGCTCGCTCGGTCAGGTTATTAATTTAACCATATTCAATTGAAAGCTAGTGAAAACGTGCTAAGTGTAAATGTGAACGAAATAGCGTATGTTTTCGTTTGCACTGGATCTTTAAACGTATTTAACCTAAAATATATACTAAGTTATGAAAAGGGAAATTCATCTTTAAGGAGGATAACATGTTCATTGACGATCTCATTTTTCAAATGTTTACTTCACGTTCTTCACTAGCTCTCATAATATGCGCGCGAACTTTGTTCAGTTATCTATCTTGAATCACATTGAATATATATGTCAATTTAAATGTCAAAAGCAAAAATTTACACTAAAAAGTCTTCCACACCACCAAACGTTGTAAAAACAATAGTCGGGTAGTGTTGCAATTTCAGGCGGTAGAGGAGACAATCCCACTATAATGCTTATCATTTAGTATTTTTTTAGACTGAATTTATATCGTTTTAATTTTTTAACCTACTTTTTTTTCATTTGGGAGAATTGAAAAAAAAACACAAGTTTGTTATTGTCTAGGTGGACGTCTGTCTGTACTTCCCCTTTCGATTTCCGTACTGAGAACAAAACAAGTCGGTTTGTAACAGAATCTGTCACTGAACCCGCTTCCACACAACAGTTGTGTTGAACAGGTAAAAAGGCGCCAAACACAGCATTAATTCTATACTAAACATTTACATGCTAAATTTGGCTACTTTCATTTATTTTTATTTCGAAAATTCAATAATTATCACTTATCGTTTGCAAATATTAATTTATACTTCAAAAAATAAATATGTAAACTAATATTCCTCGCTTTTAAATAGAATGAAAACATTTCATGTCAACATACAAAGAATCTCGTAGTGAAATATATTTGACGTCATTTCAAACTGATCGATGTCGCAAAAATAAATTTATTTTAATTTATTGTCTAAAAGAATTAAAGTTTCTCGAGCGATTGTTGCGAATGGCAATGGTGATTAAATTCTAATAAAAATGGCTTCCTATGCTTTTTAAATGAGCATTAAATTTTGCATTGTTTTAAAGTACTTCGAATTCAATTTTTTTTCTGAAATTTTTAATGTATTCTAATTTCGATGCGCTGAATTTTTTGACGTATCACACTTGTCCGTAGCATTTGTAGTTCGGACTATGAAAGTGGGTGACGGACAAACAGACGGACTGAACGATTATAATACCTTCCACTTTTTACGTTATAAACGTAACGTGGAAACTAAAATTAGTGACGCATGTTATAAGTAAATATCTTTTCTTTATCCTGATATCGTTGTATAATTATTTTACGAAAACTTAGGTTAGTGAAACATTCATTTTAAACTTAATCATTTTTTGCGTTGGGTGCCTACTCAGGTTTCGGCTCGTCACTTGACTGTGGTTCTAAAATACGACGCCCGTCGCCAATAGCCCTCGTGTAGCTCTAGTGCGACGATAATTCAAAGTAAAACTAATCTAATTTTTACGCATGCCAAATGAGACGCCATAAGACGTTTCGCTCGTTTAGCTCCAGTGCGACGATCGGATATTTCAGCCTAACCTAACCATAAAACGTCTTGTTCCACGTCGTGGGATTTGAAAGCAAGCCCGCAGCCAACTCTCAGCTTTACGGTCGCGGTTACGCAAGGGGCCGTTATCCGACGGAAGCGGGGCAGGGGGCCACTCTCGGATTTATCTCTTGGCCATTAAAAAGGGGTCCTCTGCTTTCTCCGTTTCTTGGAACGATAAATTTTGGTAAAGATCGGGGGTTTTAATGGCGAGTGGGGGGGAAAACGACGGGTTATTTTGCACCGGTTTTTCTTTAACTGAGTAAGTGCGTATTAAATAAGTAGTTTGCTCTTTGAAATTGATTTGTGCCAGTTTTGTAAGTTACCGAGCCGTTACTATTACCGAGTAATTTTCTTGGAATTTGACCCATATTGATGGGTAAGGACTTAAAAGGAAAAAAATGGTTACAAACAATTCTTTCTAATTTTAGCTTGCATTGACTTCTTTCTAAAATAATAATTGGATTTTTTTAGCAATTCAAAAACTATTTATTCGTTACGTAACACTTAATTCTTAAAAGTAACTAACAACTTGTTTTATAATTTTTCATTGGGTTTCTATTCCGAAGAGACTGGAACTGGTTCCTAAGAAGAACTCTTTACCAAGAACCCTCTAGGGTTTCTAGGACATCGATAAAAAAAAAGTATCCCCGCAAATGTTTTCTAAAACACCCCTCATAAAACGATTCATCCTGGTGGCTTTTATGTGGGACAAGACTCCCGGAGTCGCGCAATCTTGAGGAATAGTGACGAACATGCATCAAGTTGACAACTGGACACTTTCTGTTGGCGCCAGTAGTCTGAAATAGTTTACAGATGCAGTTTTATGAGGGATATTTTTCTTTACCTAATTCAAATGCTTCTAGAAGTCCAATACCCAGGGCTCGATCAAGACTTTGGTGCTAGGGAAGCTGCCTTTGATTTGCCCCCGCTCCCCTTATCCCCACACACCCCCCAGACAAATATATGGGCAACTAATGGGCCAACAGATATTTAATGGCAACCAACTTTTACCCCATTAAATTTGTTTTGTTTAGTTTGAATTATCGTCGCACTAGAGCTACACGAGGGCTATTAGCGACGGGCGTCGTATTTTAGAACCACAGTCAAGTGACGAGCCGACACCTGAGTTGGCACCCAACGCAACCGTACGCAGCGTTGGACTTTGGAGCGTATTTTAACGTGCACTCCCTCTACACGGGGTATTATTCGTCGGACATTTTTGGCTGCATGGGCCGTTTATAGGTCGGCAGTTATTTTGGCGATGCCCGAACCTGGGACCTTTCGCATGCTAGGCGAGCGCTGTCCAAGCCCCTATCCAAATAAAGGTTTCATTTACCATACGGTAAGGCAATCAAATTTTCGGTGTAACAAACTGACAAACTTTATATTTGTTAATCCTATATGATAAAGCTATATGTTGTTTTTTAAAAAAATAATAAGTCGATTTCTGGTCCCCTTTAAATTTCAAAAAAAGAAGCGCTGGGCTTCCACGGTCTGTTCGGTGATCGGCCCCTTCCAAAGCCTAACCTCCGAAAGATGTGAAATAAATGTGTTATTAAAATGCATTATTTTTAGAACCATTTCATATGTGCACGTATTGGTCAAATTTCAGAAACAGCCAACAAAATATACAAATATGCAAAGTTTGACTTTAAATTAGAAAATTTATAGACTGCAGATCTAAAGCACGTTAATTTCTTAGTTTCCGTGTGGATCATGAATAAAAGTAAAACATATATACAATTTTTTTGCTTAATAAATTTTCATTAAAAAATCCACATTACAAATGAATTATTAAACATTCATTTGTAGTGTTTTGTCTAAAGAACTTCTTTTTACAGAGGCTTGTCTAAACAAATAAGTACTTCCTGATGTATTATTAAACATACATCAGGATGTACTTATTGGTTTAGACAATCATCTGTAACGCGATCAAAGAACAACAGTTCTTCAGACAAAACACTATGGTTCCTACATTTTAAGTTCTAAGGTAATAAAAAAAAGAAGGTTGGTTTGTTATGGCTTTCAATCGCCCCCCAATAAAGTGATAATTCCTGGCGGCAATTATTCGGATGGGTGGCCGATTGTCGCGCAATCTGCTGAATGGCGATGACATGCATCAAGATGACAGGCGACTACTGTCCCATCGGCGCCGACGGTTGGGCCACTTGCTATTTTATCGCGTCTGGCCCAGACTTCAAGCTGTGGACCATTGCTGACGATTTTTTATGACCGGCCCTCAGCCACGGAGTTACAGGTTTTCTGACCACCTTAAGAGTTTTATTTATTTAATCTGTTCCATTAAACAGACAGACACAACGATGGAAGACAATTTTCAGCTAAAAAAAATAGCAATGATTTCTCTGTGCTCTGGCGAGAGAGTAGGATTTTACCATAGATATCATAATTAAAGTATTAGATTGGCTGATCCCGTGACCTCCAATGCTAACGACGGGACGCGCATGGAGGCTTTTTTGGAGGTCTTAATGGCCAGTGTTGCTGCCACTTTAAGGAGAAAAATACTACGAAAAAAATACTATTTAATTCTAAAATTACAAAAAAATACTAGAAAAGGATTTAAAGTCACTATAAATATTCCAAAATGCAGCTAGTATTTTTACGATATTTTTTTGTAATTTTAGAATAATTCTAAAATACTAATATACTCTTTAACTTATAACTAAACTTTAACTTAATTTTAGAATTTATTTTAGAATTATTCTAAAATTACAGAAAAATATCGTAAAAATACTAGCTGCATTTTGGAATATTTTAGTGACTTTAAATCCTTTTTTAGTATTTTTTTTGAAATTTTAGAATTAAATAGTATTTTTCTCCTTAAAGTGGCAGCAACACTGGCCATTAAGACCTCCAAAAAAGCCTCCATGCGCGTCCCGTCGTTAGCATTGGAGGTCACGTGATCAGCCAATCTAATACTTTAATTATGATATCTATGGATTTTACCGAAAAACAGCTAATCAGGAGGACATCTAAATAGTACACAGAAATGGAACCAGAAGGACTAAACGCAAATATGTCCGAAATCGGGAAGTAGTTGAAGTAGTTAAGTGTGGAAAATAACTTAAATCATCTAAATTTGAAAAAAAAATAATAATCTTCTAAGATACATATTGTTACGAAAACAAACGTGAACAAACTGCAGTAGTTTTCTTCTCGAAGAAGGGTCATAACCCCCCCTCCCTCCAAAACTCGTAGTCAAATTTAATCTTTTTAACAATAAAAAAAAATCAAAAGGGAAAGACCACTTCACAACGACTAAATCTGCGTAAAACAAAAATTTCTCACTCTTATAACGTGGCAGGGAATATAAAAAAAAAGAGTGCAATTTCTTATAAAAGGATGGCTCCGATTTTTTTTTCAATTGTTTTGTCGTTTTTTATGAGTTACTTTTTTAATGTGTACTCGCAAATCTGTAAAGGTCACGATATTGGAATCACTCCCTCGGAATTTTTTTTCGTGCAATGGCGATTTTGGCGTCAATAAGATTTCGGATACAATTTTATTATTATTTATTTGGTAGGTGTTTTTCATTTTTGGGGTAAGAAAGTATGGCGCCTTTTAGTACCAGAGATATTCCAATGGCAGAATGACACGTGCTACCTATATCTAAACGCGGATGAATATTATTTTAAAGGCTTTCGTTTTATTTTTAAGGCTTTATTTTGCTTATTATTGCTTATTATTCGCGACTTTTCTCTCGTCACATTTCATTAGAGAAGGAACGGATGTCTAAATATTAATATATTGCTTTCAACATTTAATCAATAAGTAAGTTCTAATTTTTAACATTTTTATGACAATTGTCTTAATGATATTGAAAAATGATGTGAATAAGTCATATTACGTTAAAATTTTGTTCCTGGTTTTACAATACTTGTAAAGGTGGCATTTTAAAATCAATTTTTAAAGCAATTTTAAATAATTATTCTCCGAACTGCAAATAAATTGAGCCGACTATAAATAATATGAATTTAATTTTCGAAAGAAAATTTATGAAAATAGTTGATTTTGGCTTTTAAATGTTTAAATTACAACTGGATGCTGTGTTTGTGATTCTGTGTCTGTGAGTTTTTTCTAATGTGTATAACACTTGGGTGATAACACTTGAGCGATTCTAGGTAACAGTTACTGTTACACACTATTTGTTTTCCGATATGAATTTCAGTAAGTATTTAAGTAACAGGAAAGCAGGATATTTTAGTTTTTTTTTTAGAAATTCTTTTGATTTTTACCTATTACTTCCTCTTTTAAATTTTTTTGACTGACCCACCCTCTGTCAAATTTTTATGGATCCCCCCTGGCTGCAGTTGATGTAAAAGTAACTTTGAATGTAAGAACCTTATAAAACACTTTAAATAATAATAAAAAAATAAGTAAACCACTCATGGTTCCGACTTATCTTATATGACAACAATTGACAAGTTCAAATCATCAATTACAAAGTATAACTCCGCCCACCCGCAAAAGGGTATTGCATTGAGTTCCCACGGATTTTCCTCACAATCCCCATACTAATCACTTTTACCACGACCTAATTTGTACCATCATC
Organism: Oedothorax gibbosus; assembly: GCA_019343175.1. Lineage (NCBI taxonomy): Eukaryota > Metazoa > Arthropoda > Arachnida > Araneae > Linyphiidae > Oedothorax > Oedothorax gibbosus. Next base: position 50,957 of record JAFNEN010000997.1, on the reverse strand, counting down.
CATTCTTAGAAGTTACACGTGTTAATCCTTAGGGGGTCGGGGTCTCAGTGACCACATGTGTCGTCTGTTTCCTGACCACAAGTCATTAGTGGTCATTTGTTGCTGGTTTGTCCCACCATGATAATGTTCGGGTTGTTGGGAGTTCATTAGCTGCGGGGTTCTATAGCTGGGTTTGTTGGAGGGAGTTTCATCGATGGTGATTACTCGTTTTATTTTGTTTGTATTTTACTGTTTTGAAATTGGCTAAAAAGTGTGATTAATGAAAGCAAATTTATAATGTCTAAAAGTGTAACCTTGTATTATACAGTCCCTGGAAAATTATTAGACCACTGCAAGATTTCATGTAAAAATTAATTACCGGGTGATATTGTACCGTTTTATTATTTAAATTGATTTGTTTTTCATTTTATATTATCAATCAATTACCGATTTATTTGACATAAATAAAACAGCATTCATTAGAAAAGCATAAGTTTATTAAGTTTTAAAGAAAAGTGAAATGAATGTTAGTAAAAGTCAATATTAGTTAGCCACCTTTAGCCGCTATCAAAGCTTTAATTCTGCGCGGCATGTATCAATGCAAGACTGTACTGTCTCCTGCATTGGAGGATGATGATTCCACACATAAATAATCTTATAATAAATAATTAATATAAATTAATCTTTATCATAATTAATAATCATAATTATCTTAAAATAAATACAAATATGTAGTCTACAACAATTCTTTTAAATAAAAATTAATAATATTGTAGTTTAAATATACCATTATTGCATAAAAACTCTTAAGAAACATAAAATTACTAAAAAAAAATACAGTGCGTTTAACAATTTGTCCAGGGACTGTATGTTATGCATGTTATTTAATTCGTTTGTTTTTTTGTATTGAATACGGTAATTCATATAATTTTGTCCTGTATACAATACATAGGAATAAAAAAAATACTGCTTTCTGATTGAATCAAAGAAAAAAAATCTTAATCAGGAGTAACACAATAATTTTTTTCCTAACTGAGGCACAAATTCCTAACTTTTAATTACTATTTATTTCCTCTCTCTCTCTCTCTTGCTCTAACTTAGCAATTTCAATTTGTGAAAAAATTAATCTCCGTACTTACATTTTAGCCTATATTATTTCAGTTTAAGAGGGATTGTCAGTCCCATTGAGCTAATACATTAGTTTTGGAATCACAACTTCCGCACAAGTATTGGCTTGTCATGTTAGCCTTTTTCCCAGATATGATCAAATAACATAGAATAAAAAAAACTTGAAACGAAAATGCTTATCGTGTATTAATTAAGATTTTGAATTATAAAATGCCAAATTACAGAGATGGCGACACATTTTAAAACTTTATCAATAATAATTTATAACGGATGTAATTTTCGTTTAATTTTGTTTATATTTATGTTAGGATGATTCCATACCTGGTAAATGGGATAACATGGCAAGCAATTCTTTTGCAAAAGTTGTATTTCAAAACTAATGCATTGGCTCTATGGGACTGACAGTCCATCTTAAACCTTAAAGTTACGGAAAGAAAAACAAACAATTTTTTTAAAAGTATAACTTAAATTTTAAAAGAAATTTGCAGATATTTTTAATTTACAAATAAAAATATATTTTAAAAGAAAATTTGTTTAAAAAATCCATATGAGGTAAATTTTCCAACTGGTAAATTTCCGTTGACCCACAAATAATAGTTTAACAAATTTTTTTATATTCTCGACTAAAATGTATTTCTTACAAGTATTGAATAAAAGTTTGGTGGCGCCATCTATATTTGCTTATCTGTTTTAGTATCCTCTCAGATTAAAATAACTGGGATAGAAACTCCTCTTTTATCGTTTTTACAGCTATTTATTTCAAACATTTATAGAATTCTGTTGAAATATTTATATTTTCAATAATAATAATGTCTCTCACACACAGTCTCTTTAATTAATTAAATGTATACCATTTTCATGTTGAAATACTTTTTTATCGGTAAACTAAAAAAAAATAAAAATGCTTAAAAAATAAATAAACGTGAAGCATAAGTTTCATAAAAGTGAAGAATTACTTTTACTTAATAAATGTAATTACGAAGTTAACGCATATTTCACTGGGAACTTTATTCATTACAAAAATACCACTTGTTGCTTGTTTTAATTTTTTTATCTGTTATTTTATATTCACACTCCTGTTATACAAAGCAATAATAGTTTTGATATTACAATAAACAATAATACAAAATCTAGCACATTTGTTTAGTTTATTTAATTCTGAAAGATATGTTAAATTTGACTGTAACTTACCATGAATTTTGGTGGCGCCATCTGTATTCCTTTGATATATCAAATGCTTCTCTATCGAAAAAAAACCAGTCAATGTAGTTATTACAAATAGTTTAAGAATAAAAAGTGTGATAATAGTTTTTTTTTTTAAAAATCTCAATATACTTCACTTTAAATGTAATCAATTATTTATTACATTTTGTGCATTTTTTTATAAAGTATTTAACCAGAACTTAAAACTTGAAAAAAAACTCTGACCCTAGTCTTTTTAACAGTATCATTGTAAATTCATATCATTTATAAAAAAAAATTAATAACATTTTCTTATTTAAGGTATTCTTCATTGTGTGGTCCAGTTAGCCAACATGTCTTCTAACGGTCTTTGGACGACTATGGAAAACTACCACCCCCTGCACTCCCTCCACTTCCCCCGCGACAACGCGGCCCAAGACGAACCCTTGGACTTCTCACAAAAGTCTGACTCGTCGGAAAAGGACACGACAAGTCCAAAGACAGAAGAAGTCCAGAAGAATGGACACTTGGCGGACATCCTCAGTCGTGGCGGATACACGTCCCTCGAGCACCTGTATTTGGTGCGCAATGCCTCGGACCTGCAGATCAAGAGGTCCTCGGAACAGCATTCGCCGTCGATCCACCGTACACCAGATTCGCTGTCCAGGAGCGTGAACTCTAGTCCCACGACCATGGTCACAGCTGCATGCCAGAATAGATCCAGGGCGTCCCCAGCAAGAAGTGTAAATTACAGTCCAGTCCCTCTGTCTGCCGTTTACAGCCACAGCCGGCCTGCAGTGGTGGTGTCGCCGCCTTCTAGTCACGCTTCGGATTTGTCGTCCAAGTCCCCTGACGGCAAGACATCACCGCTGTTGTCTTCACCAGAATGTAAGGAACGCCTGCCTAACTTCGGGACTGTCTTTCCGGCAAACGGGAAAGGACAGAAGAGGTTTTTGGAGGAAGAACAATCTGACAATGGCGAAAAAAGGATTCCAAGTCCCCAAGAAACAGCTGAAGGACACATAAGACAGTCAAACAAGTACAATGGTTCCCCATCTCCAAACCCAGTACCCCAATCAGCCGAGTTACTTGCCATGCAGCAGCCAGCACTTGCCCAACTCCTGCTGAGTGGCAGGTCTACTTGTCAGTCGTCTGTACCCATTGATACCAAACCTGTCGATACCAAGCTAACGAAATCCGTCCCACACGAGCTACCAAGAGTGTCTATCACTAGTCCCATGATGGTGAGGAAGGCCAACGGATCTTCACCCATGCAGCCCAACCCTCTTCATTCGGCCCTCATGGCGAACTCTGTTCCTTTCCAGGCCGGATTCTCTCCTCCGGTGGTTGTTGAAGACCCTTCAAAAATCACGTCTTCACTGGTGCCAATGCCAAATCCGTGGGAAGTCTATCCGACTCAATCGTACGACGACAAGGTCAGTAAAAATTCTTTTACAACATTATAATTATATCTATATAAACTTATATATTTTCTCCTTCGCCCAGTTGAATAATTGAGGTTTTGGTCCACATGGCATCGCTCAAATAGTCTGGAATTACTAGTTACAGCTTTGGATTATTTTATATACTATTCCCTTTCGATTTCTTATTGCAGTTTTTCAGGAACAAATTAGCCTAATCGATTTTTTGAGTTTAATCTTTTAATATATAATAACTCCAAAATAATTGCTAAAACAAAGGTTACATTTACAGAAATTACCGTATATACGCTTCTTATTCCACAAAAATATTTTTTAAAAAAAGCATAGAGGGAAATTCTCCAATGGACTTGAGCCCCTTATATATTTAGAACTTCTAATAGTCCTATCGCTTACATGTAAAATCTGCTCCCGTTCAGAAATGGTCACTGTAGAGTGTAGAGTGGCAAGCTCAGCTGAGAGGCGATACACTTTTCTCTTTACTTAAATTAAGAATCAATATTGCGACGTCAGACTGTTTCAAAGTGTCGAAAATGTTTGCTACCATACAAAAAAAATAATCTTGTTTATTATTTATTGCTTTACAGAAGTCGAGGACAGACAGACCCTTCAAGAAATTCGGCAACGAGATACTCAGCAGCTGCAAACCCGAGGTTCTAGCTTCGATGGTGGGAGTTGGGGGCGGAAGGTCCGCGGCCTTCGACAAGTACATAAAGTTCCGGTCCGAGTACATGGACGGACGGCAAGACACGGCAGACTCGACCCGGGCCATCACTTCGCCGGAATCGGTGCACAGATCGAACCAGGATTCCAACGACTCGGAGGTCAGTGTTGTATTTCTTGTAGTTCAAATAAACTAGAATAGTTTACTTTCCTGTTACTTAAATATTTATTAAAGTTCTTATACTAGTGCAGATGAAATAGTAAACGAAGAAGCAGAAAAAAAGAAGTATCTGGATGTTATTACTTCCTCAAAAATGAATTTAAAATTGGACTCATAAATTAAAGTAGAACGGTAATTACTGATGACAGGCGAACGAAAATGCGTACAAACATTAGTATAAAAGATACAGAAAAGTAGTATAGACTATTAGTATAGATACAGACAAATAGTATGAAAGAGATGTATCTCTGCAGGCAAGATCTTGACTACTTTAGCTATGAATGATACAGCTTAGCTATGATTATCTTACATTCAATAGGGATTTAGGGTTCACCTAATCATGTAGCGATGGGGTTAATAATAAAACTTTTATAACTTATCTTCTGTTATCTTTCGTATTTTAGTTCTCGTGTTTAATTTCAAACATTTTCACGCAGGTGGGAGATTCTCAGCAGGAGCAACTCCGCATCAACCAGCGCCGCAGCGGGACCAAGTTCCCGGACCAGCACAAGGACCCCGCCTACTGGGAACGGCGTCGCAAGAACAACGAGGCCGCGAAGAGATCCCGCGACGCCCGACGTCGTAAAGAAGACGCCCTCGCCATGACGGCGAAAGAGCTGCTGGAGGACAAGATGCGCATGACCATGCACCTCTCGTTCCAGATGAAGGAGATGAGGAAACTGGAGGAGGAGAACAGGTTCCTCAAAGAACGCGAGGTCGCCCTGCAGAACTGCCTGTTCCACCTGGAGAGGAGGTGCCGGGAGTGCTCGAAATGCAGCACCGGGCTTCTGGGAGATGCAGAAGACAGCGGCAGGAAGCAGCATTGCAATACGAATTAGGCCAAATAATCCCTCGTGATAGCTATTTTGTAAAATTGAAGTGTAATACTGACGGGTTTCCTTGGTCGTCTGTGCAATAAGACAGCGACCAGCATCAAGCAACCCACCAAATGTGAATCCTCGTGAAAACTAATTTTGTAAATGGACAACTGAAGTGTCATGCAGGCCAGAACCCATTGAACAATCAGTTAAATGATCCATGGTGTGAACTGTTTTGTAAATGGACAAATGAAGTGTAACAGCAACAGCTGGACATCAAATGAAGACCACCAAAGAGATGAAAGGTGCAGGGAGTGTTCTAATTGCAGCAATGGACTTCTGGGAGAAAGAAACATCATTGTAATACGATTTAGAACATAAATACATACATAGGAACAAAAAGTTCCTATGTAATATGTTCCTATGAATGCTAGGTTTTGTTCAAAAACCTTTAAGTACGAAACATGTCGAAAAGTTCCTAAAAGAAACACCATTGTAATACGATTTAGAACAGGGACATGCAGTGCCAACCGACATTGAACTTAAACTACCCATAATCAATTAAATTTAACTAACATTCATGAAAACTTGGTGCCAAAGGACAATTAAAATGTTGTATCGACCAAATCACACTGACCAAGCAATTAATAAAACGAGCACTCGTCAAAACCACCTTTATAAATTAACCAGGGAAGTGTAATACCAACCATAACCTGAACAATCTGATAAATTAACTCTTGTGTAAATATCTTGTAAATAAATTTACTATTGGTGATTAATACCACTGAAGAGTCAGAGAATGAACCCTCATACTATTTTCATGTATTTAATTTGTTTGCTTACATCAATGCATGAACCATCAGAACAAAATGTTCAATATGTTCCTATGAATCCTAGGTTTTGTTCAAAAACCTTTAAGTACGAAACATGTCGAAAAGTTCCTATTTCTTTTTTTTTTTATTGAATGATTCAACAGATAATGAACCAAAGTTGTTTATATTATATATTTTTATGTACACACTTTTAATATTAGAATTGACCACACAAATTTAATCGGAGCTTTTCTATGAATATTTTATGCGCAAGATGATTTGATATACGGAGGATTTTTCCTCGACCTGTGAGCATCAGTAACGTTTTTCTAGTGTTACAGAGCACATCTGTACATAGTCTGTTTTAAAGATATTTTTTAAAAAGTTATCTAAGTAACATCATTTTTGTGATTCTAAAAGGCAATGTACATAATAACTTTTTTATTATACGAGGCAACATAAGGATTTAAAAGTGCTTCTACAGTATTTTTTATATTGTACTTTTGTGATGATCGCGACTAAACCTCATCGGCATGCTATTGGAAAAGCGTTCCTACCTCTAATGACTTATGTTTCAATTTTTGCAATACCTCATCTTATTTGTAACTATTTTGAATATGTGTTGTGCATTATTATGTTTTTATAAAATAAACATACATTTTTATAAATTTATTTTACCGTATTTTTAAATTCTGAGGAAAACGAATAGAAAAATCCAACTCTAAATTCATAGGCTGTGAAAGATCCGGGTTCCGGACACAATCCCGAACGCCGAAATCCCGAAAGGCCATATTGCCGACAGAGACCAAATCCCGACAAGGACGAAATCCCGAATGGGTCGAAATCCCGAAAATAATTTTTTTTTCCATTTCTCGATTTAAAAAAAAAAATATTAGAGATTATTTATTTAGTTAGTTATTTAGTCAGTTAGTTAGTCGGTCAGTCAGTTAGTTAGCCAGTTAGTTAGTTATTTTGTTAGTTAGCAAGTTAGTTACTGACTAACTAGTTAGTCAGTCAGTTTACTAACTGACTAACTAAATAACTAAATAAATAATCTATAATATTTTTTTTAAAAAAATCTAGAAATGACAAAAATCTATTTCGGGATTTCGACCCTGTCGGGTTTTTAACCCATTCGGGATTTCGGCTTGTCGGGATTTCGGCTGTCGGGTATGTCCCAGACCCGAAAGATCAACTTATACGAAAATCGTATCTGACGAAAAATGATGGTGGTTGCCAATTGGACAGCTTTAGAAAAATGTCATGGATACCTGAGTGTTACTAAATGATGACGCCCCTTGCCAATAGACCTCTAGTGCAACGTTAACTCAACTCATTGGTACCAGCTTTAGAATTATACTGCTTTTCTACAGTAGGGTAGGTAGCTTTTAATACGCATTGGCGATACTCAAGTTAACATGGTGCCAGACCGATTTTTTTGTGGGGAAAGTTTACTTTTATATTATGCGATCAGTGAAGCCATTGTATTTGAAATATTTATTGTGATCTTGGGAATCGTAAAGTTTAGGTTGTCAACCAGCATATATTTTATTAATTACTACTAACAATACACAATTATACAGGGTTTTTTTTAAGCTTCATTTTTACGAAATCCCAACCAAAGACGTTGATGTCTTAGTTCGAAACATTTTAATAACGTCTTGTGTTACTTAGCTTAGTTCTTTTCGAATTATTACCGTGATAGATCCGTTTGGCGTTTCATCACCAACAAGTTTCGCAGCCTTCCCGTTATAAGCCAATCCGTTTTTGACGGATGCTGTTCTCGGATGTTAAGTAATAGGATGTGGTTGTATTTCGACGACTTGCTCCTGACTTATATACGAACAGTACAAAAAAGTCTTTCATTTATTTTTCCAATAAATGAAAGAATATATAGGCTTGTTTCGAGTTTGGTGTACTTAAGTAAAAGACGACTATCCACCGGATAGAGTAAAATAAAGAGAATCCACAATAATGATAATACTAGGGGTAGGTACATATAGATTCCGGCTTGTGTGCTTGATCAGAGACCCGCTTATATAATCCTTCATCAAGCAAGACAGACACAGAAAGAATTTTTACTGTCACAGAGGAAGGAGAGTACACCCAGGGCGAAGGCGGGAATCGAATCCGCACCCGTTACAGCACGCAGACTGCTAGCGTAATGGTCCAAACCACACGGCCATCCGGCCCCCAGATAATACTAATAAATAATCTATTCGTAAATAGACGAATTTTTAGAATTTTAAAACAAATTTAAAATTCGAGTTTTGGGATTCGGCTTTTCATAACAGTAGTGCTGTAAAAAGTGGATGGACGGATAAACGAATTCCAATATGCTGATATTATAAGAGGATCAGTGGTAGCGAAGATTTACTTATTTTAGAATTATCAATACTTAATACACGATTAATAATTAGCTCTAGCGATTATTTAGGTCGCTATAAGCTAATTAGTTCTGGGAAATTGACATATCGATTTGGTCAAAATGATATGCCAATGACGCAATAAGTTCAAATGCCAATGACGCAATAAGATATGCCAATGACGCAATAAGATATGCCAATGACGCAAGCAGTTCAAAAATGACGCTCAGTTAGAATTGAATAAAAAAGAAACAACTTAAAACGGGAACTAGTTTCTCAATTAGGTCATTAAAGTAAAGGTAACTTTTAAAAACTCTTCTCGGAGTATAACGCGTAGGTCGTGATGCGAGTAGAATAGCAAAGGAGGCTGCCGTCGTTGTTCTTTTTCTTCGCCGCGTTCTTTTTTTGTTGTTCGAAGAGATGGAACGGAGGTGCGCACGAAAAAAGCGGACCACTCGCGATTTCAAGCCGGAGGTGAAACTACACGCGAGAAATGGGGATACGCCGTGGCTTACAAAGGTAAGTCTTTTTATTGGGATGATTATTATTGTGCGAAATTACAATAACTAGTTCTTGTGAATAGCGAATTTCGAGTAGCAGTACAAGTGTAACTGCATCTTTATTGCAATGACAACTCCTATTCTATTACGTCTAAAATGTGGTCCCTTCAAAGTCATGTAAGTTACTCATGAACGATGATTGGGGGCTGGGGAGCCCAGTCGGTTAGGCATTCGCCTAGCATGCGAAAGGTCCCAGGTTCGGGTCCGGGCATCGCCATAATAACTGCCGATTGCCGACCTATAAACGGCCCGTGTAGCCAAAAATGTCCGACGAATAATACCCCGTGTAGAGGGAGTGCACGTTAATACCCTTCTAAGTCCTAACGCTGCGTACGATGTCGCCCTTAACGGTTGCGTTGGGTGCCTACTCAGGTGTCGGATCTTCACTTGATTGTGGTTCTAAAATACGACGCCCGTCGCCAATAGCCCCCGTGTAGCTCTAGTGCGACGATAACTCAAACCAAACCAAACCATGAACGATGATTGGCAAGAACATTTGCCATGTGAAAATAAGTTTTCTGCTTATGATTATCTAAAAAAAACAAAATAGATGACAAATTAAAACCATTGTACTGAACTATTCACGATGGAGCAATTAAGTCACAGCAAAAATGAATGTTAAAAATTTAAAGTTAACGTCTATATTCGGTAAGGAAGGTGTTAATGGTATTCACAATGGTTAATGAGTTTCATCATAAATCTCGTTATTTCTACCTTGTAGGAACTTCAATACAAGTCGAGAAGTAATATTAGTTGACTAGAAATGAAAGGAACGCTTCAATAGGCTCTCATCACATTTAAAAGTAATTCGTAAGAAAATATTACCAGACACATTTCACCCTCCACAATTAAATTCCTCTTTGCCCCAGAGCTTGATATTTATAAATATTCTTAAAGTTCACTTGAAATATTTAGATAGACATACGTACTGACCATGTTCTTTAATTTGTTAGATATATAAAATATAACACTTCAAAGTATTTTCTAACGATTCAAAGATAATATCGCTGGTGTTTACAAATGTTTTTCACTTTGAATGTTTTTTTTTACGGAGTAGCAGATCTGGTTGGTGAAATAATTTGTTATTCAAAGCAAACCACGAAACTCACCTTGAAACGGGCTCATTTTCTCTTTCGCATGGGGAACCTTGGACAAAAAATAAGTTTGGTTCAGTTTGAATTATCGTCGCACTAGAGCTACACGAGGGCTATTGGCGACGGGCGTCGTATTTTAGAACCACAGTCAAGTGACGAGCCGACACCTGAGTAGGCACCCAACGCAACCGTGAAGGGCGACATCGTACGCAGCGTTAGGACTTTGAAGGATATTTAACGTGCACTCCCTCTACACGGGTATTATTCGTCGGACATTTTTGGCTGCACGGGCCGTTTATAGGTCGGCAATTATTTTGGCGATGCCCGGACCCGAACCTGGGACCTTTCGCATGCCAGGCGAATGCCTAACCGACTGGTCTCCCCAGCCCCGGAGAAAAAATAAAATCCCGGTTCTCTTGTACGCAAACCAATCGAAAAGATACATTGAATAAATAGCCGAGTTTATTTTACTCTATCTATAATAATAAAAGAAAATCTGTCTGTGTGTCTGTATGTCTGTGGATCGTAAAAGACCTACTTATACTGCCCTCAGAAATTCGAAATTTTTAAGATAGATTCCCTTTAATACCAACGTGTGCACCTGAGGCTTAGTTTTTTCATATTTGTTCCATTTTTAGAGAAAATTATAATTTTCTGAAAAAAAATATACCACTTTCGCTCAAATCCGATCATTTTTTCACTTTCGTGTTGCCATTTGACAGAAGAAATTAAAATGAACACAAAAATTAATTAAAATTGAAATGACTTTTATTTTCTTGCCATTACCTTCAGAAACTAAACTAATGATTTGAAAAATAATTGAACGTGCAAATGAGCTAAATGTTTTTTTTTTTTTTAAAGACCCAGAATGGAGGTTTTGAACGTGAAATAACATTGTTATACAATTATGGTTAATTTTGAATTTATCAGGAAAATTACGATGACAGTAAGTTCATATTGAGGAAGATTTTTTGTGATATGATATTGTATTGTTTTGTGATATATTTTTATTTTGGAATTTTAAAGCACTATAAGTAACGGGATTTTATTCTTTATAATGAACGGAAACAAAGGCAAGGCTTATTATCCTACAGAAAATTAAATGACACATAATACTTGGATCGATTTGATATTCTTTTAGTCCGTGCGAAGAACGGGAATTTATTTTCTAGTTCAAAATCAGTTTAAAAATTGAAGCCAAGTATTTAATTTAAAAATATTTTAGACGAATTTTATTCAGGAATGTGTTATTTATAACTACGAGCGAGATAATTTAGATATTTGATGGTAATTTGGTACGTGTGTTTTGTAAACAATACCGCGGTAAGCTATTTTATTTCCACACTGTGGTAGTCCAAAAATTGATGGTGAAAGTATAATTATATTTTAGGTATCTGTGTGCAATATTAATATATTATTGTTAGTATTGTAATTTTTATTTAAAGAAATAATTTCAGACTGTCAGGCATTTTTGAAACTTAAATATATCAATAAGAAAAATACTAAAAAAAAATACAAATACATAGTTAAGGCTATAAATTATTAACTAGTATATAAAAATTAACTTTATAAAATACTAAACATTTAAAATGTTTAATGTTGTTTTACAAACAATAATAATGTAACCAATTTACGAATGACTTTAGACATCATACTATATATTTAACATTTTGGTATATCTATATTATTTTGGTCTACTAAAACTAAAAACTAAACTCCTCGGCGCAACAGCCCATTTCTGGGCCAAGGCCTGCCGTGCCCATTTCAGCTTTCGTGACCTAGGGGTCTGGGGTGCTAGGCATATGTCCTGGTAAGGTGGTCGGCCTCACTCGGAACCCCCAGTGTTTAGTTCCCAAGCATGCTTGGTACCCATGTTATTTTGGTCTACTACGTTTTGGTAAATACATATTCTACACATGAGACTTTTTCATGTGATAAAAGCAGCTTTTTTAGCATTCAACTCACAGAGTACGATAAGAGAGTGAGTTCGAAATTCGTAATTTTCACATTTATTTCCATTCTTCCACATTTATTCTTCTAAAAAATTCCACGCCGTAGGGAGTTCCGGAACCTTTTGCTTCGGTGACGCCTGTGTGAGCCAACATTTCTCCGCATCCGCTAACGCGAATAATAATCAACGACATACAGATAACGGATAGAGATTAATCAATGGCCACAACTAAATGGGGCCAAACATGACCAAGTCATCTGACCGATTGTAACTTCAGCAAGAGAAGCCAGACTTTTTTTCAGCCCCCTTAGCAAAGTCACCCTCCATACTAATTTTTTTATTTACATTACATTTCAAGATTTTTTGTGAAAGTAGTATTTATTGAATAAATGGATGCACAATGGTTTAATGGATTCAATTGGTAAAAATTGAAATAAAGCATCTCATCTGTATATAATTAGTGTTAAAATATCTAAAAATAAATGACCTTAATCGGATTTTAGGGCCCCTTTTAAAAACTGATAGCTTGGCACTAAATTATCTCTACACTGTTAAAAATTTTGTGCATGGTTTCACCATGATATTGGTTCCTAGTAGCTGCAACGGCTGAATGGTGAAACGTTCCACCATATTTTTGGTATTCGGTTGAACCATTTCTCAGGTTTTTGTTTCCAAATCCAGAAAAATGGTTCAACCAAACACCGAAAGAAAGGTGAAACATTTCACCATTCAACCGTTGCAGCTACTAGGAACCAATATCATGGTGAAACCAACCAATATCATGGTGAAACCTAGCACCAAATTTTTAACAGTGTAGCAACGAAAGAAAATATTCGACAACTCGTCCAAACTACGACTTGTTGGGACTCCTTAGTATTTTAGCAAGTGTGGAGTGTGACTCGATGCATTTCATGGATATCGTTGATTAGAAGAACATGTGGTGTCGCCCTGACCCAAAAGTGACACCAGCAAACGATAATGAGATTCCACCGCAATCATTAAAGTAATTAGTGAAAGTCGGAGACCCATCCCTTGAGGGTGCAGGAAATTCTTTGTCAGGGCCGCCTTTGGCCGATTTTAGTTTAAAATTGCACAATTTTGTTCAGTTTTTGCTATTTTGCAGCTTCCACGCTACGTTTATAACGTAAAAAGTGGAAGGTATTACAATCGTTCAGTCCGTCTGTCTGTCCGTCACCCACTTTCAGAGCCCAAACTACAAATGCTAACGGACAAGTGTGATACGTCAAAAAATTCAGCGCATCGAAATTAGAATACATTGAAAATTTCAGAAAAGAATTCGAATTCGAAGTACTTCAATTATTTAAAAAAAACTGCAAAATTAAATGCTCATTTAAAAAGCATAGGAAACCCAGAGACATTAAATAGAAGGAAACCATTTTTATTAGAATTAAATCACCATTGATATTCACAACAATCGCACGTTTAACTTTAATTCTTATAGACAATAAATTAAAATAAATTTATTTTTGCGACATCGATCAGTTTGAAATGACGTCAAATATATTTCACTACGAGATACGTATGTTGATATGAAATATTTTCATTCTATTTATAAGCGAAGAATATTACATATTTATTCTTTAAAATATAGATTAATTTTTGCAAACGATAAGTAATAATTATTGAATTTTCGAAATAAAATTTAATGTATCTTGACTATTAAATTTCGCATCATTGTGAGATGACTGAAATGTCTTCATTGGTTAAAAAAAAACCCAGCTATAGTAGACATATTTTTGATTAAACAAATATAAGCTAATGAAATCCATAAACTAATAAAATCCATAAACCACTGGTCTAATTGCCTTGTTGTTTTTAGATGTTATCATTTTCATTGGAACCAATTCCTGAAACGAGTTAAGTGAAACCTTCCCAATGCAAAAATAAAACTCTATCAAACTAAACAGTGATGCGAAACGACAAAAATAGAGACCGAAAACAATGAATGTATATTGCACAGTCCCATTTCAAAATATTTAAATGTTATTCATTTATCATACATATGTTTAAAATATATCAAAATTGTACACTTGATGTCACCCTATTCAATATATATTGATATTCATCCTATTCAATATTTCAGTGCGCAATTTTTCTATTTTTTAAATTGCGTTTAACTCTTCAGAATTATTTTATAAATTATCGTAGTTTACTGATATCGTGATATTTTTATTTCTTAGGCTGTGTCCTGACTACGACATCAAATGAGATAAATGCAACAAAACTTGGCGACCGCCAAGGGCGCCAAGCAATACAATAGCATGTGGCTGACTCTGCCAAGTCGCCAAGTTTTGTTGCTTTTGTGGCATTTGATGTCGTAGTCAGGACACAGCCTTAAGATGTTAATTACCATATAAAATTGAAGTCTGTTCTCAATAGTGCGAGCTTGCTCCCAGGTTAAAAATTTTTGACCCCTTGTTAAACAAGAACGTTTGACCACACTGAATCACACGTCATAGTCTGTTTTTTACTTCAATGCAATTACACAATTTGTTCATACGCGAATATACTCGTATATAGCTAAAACCACAAACTGCCGGTGAGCTTTCACTATTTCCATTTCGAAGGAAAAGTTTTTTTTTTTTAAAGCAAGACACGTGTTGGCAATGAATAAAAGATTTTTCTTCCTGGAAGAAACGTAAGAGGCCTTCCACATTCTGGGGTCATTCCTCAAACAGTCCGAAATATTTTTAAAAAAAAAAAGCCTTTAGAATCTTCTTACATGATGCAAAAAAACTTCGACAATATTTAACCTTTACATATGACTCGGTATTAGGCAAAATTTCTTCAATAATTAGTGAAATTTAGTGAAATCTCTTCAGCAACCTTAGAGATCAAGTTTAGAAACACAAATTACAGTGACCTACATGCCCTAAGAGCCCACGATTGCGCTATTATCGTTGCATATGATCGAAACAAAGTACTAATAAATAAGGAGTAAAATAATAATATTCACCAATTTAAACTTTAGGTAAAATTATTATCATGAGAAAATATAAAGAGAATAAAACGATTTTTTAAATTTAATGATACTGTTGAAAAATCATTTTTTAAAAATAGATCAACAATAAAAATATAGGGAAGTAATGGAACAGTTCGGAGAAAAAAAGAATAAAAAGTTTATTACAATTATTTACAAATGGCTTTAACATATGAGGATATAATTGTTCTACCTTTGTTCCAAATTAATAGAGAAAAATATAAATTTAAAGTTTCAAAAAACTATTTTATTTTTTTGAAATGATGTTAGACCTTGATGAAATCTCAAATGAAATAAATGCAATAATCATCAATAAAAATACGTTAATCCCCATGTAAAAAAATCCACTTAAGTTACTTTTCAAATTGAAATGATTGAACAGTCATTAATAAAATTCCCCAAGCTCTTTTAAGCATAAAAACAAATGCAATTAAACTGTAATGTAGTACATTTAATTTGAAAGTAGGGTTGCTAATTTATTAGAACAATAAATAATCCAATAAATAATAAACTCACCATTTAAATATGAGTTATGTAGTCCGATTTTTAAAATTAGAATACTCTTCACTAAAACAACTAAACAAAACCATTCGAAAGAACGAAAGCAGATGTTTTCCAGAGTGGCTGAAACATTTTGTTGCCAAAGTTTAAAAGCAAACGATAATGAAAATAAATTAAATACTGGAGGGAATCGCTTTGCATTTTTGTTTTCTTTGCATTTATGATTCGAAAATATTTTAGTTTATATAAATTGTTTCCAATATCTTTTTTAGATCACATCCTCTTGTATAATAAAGGATTTATTATTATTCTCAAAAATAGTACAAATAATAAACATCATAATTGGCTTGTCTCAGATGACCTAGTTAATTCCACCTTTCAATAATTAAAAATGCAGAAGTTAAAACAGACGTATTTTTGTTTTCAAATGCTACGGAAATTTCGCAATTATTATTCTAGGATTCTGTATCTTTACTAATTTTGTATGCTTTTTTTGAATATTCTTCAACTCCAATAATCTTCACTCCAAATGTATACGTATATTGTGTTTTTCTTGGAAAAAATCTAAACGAATATCTCATATCTTTAACACATTTGATTTTAGAAAGTTTTGCTGCTACATAAGCAACTTTTTATGGTAACTCTACAAAACTTTACATTATATATGCATACCATTTTTATTAAAACAGAATTTTAAAAATTAAAAGAAGAAAACGTACTTTTTAAAAAAGTGTTTTTTTTTTCTCGTTCCACAATGAATGTCTTCTTACAATTTTGCAGTTATAATGCAATTTTGATTATGCATATTTCCTATTTCATAATTTATTTCTTAAAATTAAGTTTGAGTTTAATTCTAACTTTCCCAATCTAAGTTACGGTGCAAGAATTTTTTTTTATCTGAAAAGTTTATTTTCCTCCAGATCCAACAGGAGCATGATTTACCGCTGCAGACGTCTAACTGAGACGGCATGAGGCGACGTCTGTGGTGCGCCAAGTACGCGCTGGCGCTGCTGGCATCGGCCGCCGTCACATTCCACCTGCTCTACGCGCCGCCAGACGCCGGCCATGACGTCGGATCGCAATGGACGCGGGACTATGAAGAAGAGTCAGACGCCAAGACATCTAATGTACTGGTGTTTGACCGGAAAAGTGTCTTCTATGACACTGAAACGATCAGTAGACCCGAAGTCAGTGTTGAAACATTCAGTAAAATAGACGCTGATCGCGGCGTCGAAACGCTGAGGAGATTGGAAGTCGTGACGCCAAGAAAGCCTGGCGCTGAAACACCCAGTAAACGGAACCTAAATGTAGAAACACAAATGAAATCGGGTATCGACTTAGACATCAAAACTTTAAACAAAACCAACGTCAGTCAAGATGTTGGCAGGCCAAAGAAACTAGACGTTGGCGATATTATTGAGGTGCACAGGAAGCTAGACTCTGTTTTCAATGTTGAAATGCTGAGAAAACCAAGCATCTTGGCCTACATTGAATCGTCCAACATCGCAATGCTAGGGGGACCAGACGCTGGAACGCCGACGTTACCAAAGAAATATGTTTATAAGCAGAATTGGGCATCGAATAAAAATTCCAACTTCTCTAAAAATACCAACTTTTCCAGTGGTTATACCGTTCTGCCGGGAAACGTCACAATTCACATCGGCAACGACAGAAAACCTTTCGACGTCACGTTCCTAAATGCTGCATCGGGCGTCTGTGATGACTTTGACGTCACAAGAACGTCTCTTGTGGTGTTTGTGGCTTCCAGCGTCGAACATTTTGAAAAGCGACAAGCAGTCCGTGATACCTGGGGCCTCAGAATGCTGCAGATGTCAGATAACTTCAGAGTCGTCTTCTTACTCGGAAGATCTGCAGGCGACGACATACAGGTAAAATAGTTAATTTAGTTTTACAAATAAATATTTTGGATGAATTATAATCTTATGAACTAAATATTATTACATCGCATTTAAATTGTTTTTAATAAAGAATTTAAACCACCAATATGCAATAAAAGATTGGTCCAAACTTTCTCCGGAGGCTGTGATTCAATAATATGATTGGTCACATGATTTGTACATGAAAGTTAAGCTGCGTACCAAGACTTAATTTTTAAAGTTTTTTTTTTTTTAAGAAATCAACATAAAAATAATTAACTTTTCGAACTCCACTTTGCTTCACCAAATTCAAGTATTTATGCATTGAGGTTCACTCCTGCAGCATTCAATTAAATGTAACTTATTTTAAATTCAACAAAATTTAGTAAAATTAACATTCTTTTTTTTAATTCTTCGAATATGTCACAGGAGCTAGTCCAGCAAGAGATCTACCGCTACGGCGACATAGTCCAATTGAACCAGGATGAGACCTTCCGGAACCTGGGTCTCAAGTCCGTGGCCGGGCTGAAGTGGTCCCGGGACTTCTGCCCCAAGGCCGACCTCGTCATGAAGACGGACGACGACATCCTGGTCCACGTACCCAATCTGATGAACGCCGTGGGACGAGGGTAATGAAATTTAAATATTGACTTACTATCGAAGAGGCATTTTGAAGGAGAAGACTGTAGAAAGTTTTAAACAGTATTTTAAGACTTTTTATTTGATTATTTTTATTTGATTTACAAAAACTATGAAACCTTAAATTCTATTTTCTCACGTTCATATCTGCTGATATGGGCTTGTTTCAACACTTTGTCAAAGAAAACAAAACAACCAATGAAATAGCAGTATGGACAGCGTGACATCATAAGAAATATTTCCGAAGTTTAGTTAATGACGTACAATATTAACGTTTGGTAAACTTAGATATTTCATATTTCAATAGAGGGACGACGAGCAAGGACGACCTGCTCCTGTGCCACGAGAACAGGAAGAGGAAGATACTGAGGAAGGAGCTGCTTGACGAGGCGGATCTGCCGGACAGCTACCATAAGTACCAGGTGCGTGAGGGTTGCTGTCAGACTAGAGGGCACTAAACTGGGTTGAGTGGGGAAGATTTCGATTCAAAACTACGACAGCTCTTGACTCTTCTGTACATACTATAGTCCTTACGATTACAACTCAAGCCTGCTTCTCCTATCCCCTTGTATGGTTTTCTGTAGGAAACGGAATGAGGGTTCTATATTTTCGTTTTCCCCCCACTCTACTTAGGTTCGGAGAACAGTTGCGATTCACCTCACAGCAGAACCTCAAACAAGGTAGGTATAGAATAGCAACGCTCACTCGTTTCTTGGAAAAAGTGGTGGAGGAAGCCAAGCTTGCGTTGTAGTTGCAAGGACTATAGTTGATCATGCTGTTTAACCTCTTGTGACCCCATTTGGGGACATTTTTTAAAACCTCCCCACAAACAATTAACATGTTAATTAGTTCCGAAATTGACCTGGTCCGATAGAAGAAGATCCAAATATCAGTTTTCAGCCTTTGATTACAGGTATCAGTCATTTATTTCTATAAAAAATGAAGTTGAACGAGGGTCAATACGATATTAGAGTTCTTAAAAAAATTAATTAAAACTTTTTTTTCAAACTTTTCAAAAAGTTATTTTAGTAGTTAGTTTTAAAGGCATTTTGCATTAAAAACAATGTTAAAATAAACTGTTAACTTCAAATAAGTGATGCAGAATTTTTTTTGCATCCACCTTTAATCAGGCTATTTTGCAATGTTAAAAATTTGGTGCTTAGTTAGTGTCACCAAAAATATAGTTCCTCCTAGCTGCAACGGCTGTGTGGTTCAATACTTCACCATTTTTTTTTTTTTTTGTCGTGTCCATGAGAGTCGAACTCTATATGTGTCCGTGAATTTTGATAATTTCTTCTACGACTTGCTTGATGTTGTCTCCATACGGATCTAGCATAGTCGGCAGTACTCCAATCTTTCTCAGGCTGGCGCTCATAGCCGGACACTCATAGATGTGAGTAGGCGTAAGCTGTGTATCAGGACAATGTTCACAGCTTCTATAGATCTTCTTGCCATCTCCATCTATCTTCATACCCCTGTGGTGTCCGGTTCTCAGCCTAGTTATGGTTTTAAGAGTAGATCTGTTCGCAGTTATTTCAGAGAGAAGATGTTTGGTCTGAATGGATTTTTCTCTAAGCTTATATCTGGCCACTGCATTCGCATCCTGAAGAGAAACATCATTGCAGCTAGTGTTGAGGTCTCTGCCCTCCTTGGCCAATCTATCCGCAGTTTCATTATCTTCTATGTCGACGTGTGCAGGAATCCACTGGAGGATGCAGGTCTTGTTTATAGTCTGAAGATCTTGAAGACCTGAGATGATTTCTTGGGTGATAGAAGAATGTCCTTTTAGAATTGCTTGGAGGGCGGCCTTTGAGTCGCAAAAGATTACTAGGCCTTTTGCCTGCTTGGAAGTGGGAAGGACCTTATAGATATTTAGTGCCTCCAGAATTGCCCTCAGCTCACAGGTGAAGTTAGAGGCTATGTTTCCCGCACCATATTTGCCCTGGTGAGACACACCATCTGAAGTAGTTAAAAACACACCGGCACCCCCGTTGGTGATGGTTTTGACAGAGGAGCCATCTGTGGTATGCATGTACAAAGTCCTCTTTTGGAAATTTTTCTATTGCATTGAGTCCCTTTTTCCTAATGATGTCCTTTTGTTCATTTTTGTTGCATGGCTCCAAAAGGTCAATGTGAACGCTGGTGTTCATTGGAAGCTTTTTGAAAGAGATGGGTTCTTGAACAATAGCCCATTTGTTGTGTTCAAGGCCAACACTTCCTCTGATATCTCTATCATATTGCATGGGTGAAGATCGTTTCAGTCTTGACATATCATTCCACTCTCTAAAGGCAATGCGAGATATATGTTCAGGAGGGAGACTACATGTTTTGTTCGTAAACTTAATCATATTTACTTTTCTTCTATTTTGTAGAGTTTCTAGACCACACTCCCTAATTATTTTTCCATTATTGGTGGATGAAACTGCTCCTGTTATTATGTTAGCAGCTCTCGCTTGAATGCTTTCTATATATCACCATATTTCACTTCACCATATTTTCGGTATTTGGCCGAAACATTACTCGGGCTTCTTTTCCCCCAAAACCTTGAAAATGGTTCAACCAAATTCCGAAAAATATGGTGAAACATTTCACCGCACAGCCGTTGCAGCTATGAGGAACCAATATTATGGTAATACAATGCACAACATTTTTAACAGTGTACCGTTCATTTCTATTTTCCCTAATAGGTGTCCGAAGAGGAACTGCCCGGGACGTACTACCCGCCGTACTGCTCCGGCATGGCGTACGTCTTTTCGGCGTCTGTCAGGGACCGACTCTTGGACGCATGTTCCAAGACGCCCGTCTTCTTCATCGAAGACGTCCACGTCACGGGATTCTGTCGTCATAAAACGGGAGTGAGGATCCGGCCGCATCCGGGCATCACGCTTCGCCCGCCCGTACAGACGTCATGCAGCTTCAAAGGGTGAGTTGGTCACTCATTCTTAAGTTTTTGAATTATCCTTTTTTTTATCGGAACAAAAATCCGAATAAATTCAAGATTTTACTTTAATTTCAAATGAGTCACCTTCAAAAGGTGAGTTGTGGTCACAAATGGGCATGTTTCATGTCGTGAGTGGCAACAGTTCCAGCGGTATTGTTTTCAGTCCTGGGTCTTCTGGAATTACATTTCTTTGGAACAATGAAATATTTTATTACCTTACACAGAAACGAATGTCGTGTACAAACTTTTCTTTCAGTAGGACTAAAGCTTTTCTCTGTTCGTGAATCACGTTAAATTGTTGTCACACAATTTCGCTTCATTTTAATTCGCATAAAACTAAACCAAAGTTTTCCAACAACATTGACGTTTTGGTAATGCTTTACATACTTGAAATTTAATCGAATTATAACCGCTAAAGTTTAATTAATAGCAGAAATAAACAAGTTGCGGGGCCGTGGATAGACTAGTGGTTAAGGCCTCGTTCTCGGAATCGGAAGGTCCCGCGATCGAGTCCCGATACCACTGAAGACCCACCGAGTATACGCGGAGTACGTGCTCGTTAAATCTGTGTGTCCGAAAGTCCTGTGGGCGGTCATGGCGCCGTTTCCCACGGGTACAGGTCCCTGGAGACTATTTCCCTCCCCTTCAGGGACATGTCTAAATTGCTGAGATGGCGATAGATGGCAGCATCTGTCAGCACGATGCCAAGACCTGCCGTGTAGGGAAGATGGGGGATGCCAAGACCTGCCCTCAGGAACCGCACCCATTTGCCATAATCCTTGCCGCGGGAAGAGCTTGGGTTTCCCAAGTGGCATTAGTAACAACACAACAACATGTTGCACGCACTAAAGGACTCTAAAAAAGAACACAGCAGACGATAAGGAAAGCTCATTTTGAGAATGAAATCGAAATAACCAATGCAATCACAGGAAACGCAAAAATGAAAAAAGGAGAATGACATCATCTAAATCAATCCCATTCTTAATTTTTCGACTATCCGTACAAAAATCCTAATGAATTCGAGATTTTAATTTTAGTTCCTTTTTGCTCTTAGTTTGGGTGTGATCTTCTAAGTGACGAGTGGAAGTGAAGCACATCTGTTCGATTTTCACAAGTTTACTTTTAATTCATCAAACTCGGAAACCAAATAAAAAATCGTTTGATGTGAATGCAGTTTTATTGATATGAACTGATTTCTTTGGATGCCCCTCTCACAACTTAGCTAATAGGAATCATAACCTGTAAATTATGTTACCCTCAAATATATATATATTTTGAAATGCTAAAAATGTTATCAATAGTGTAGCTGCCTCAGTAACCCACAGTCTACCAAAAGGATCCTCAAGGTAGATATGAGTTACCTCGGCTTTATATACTACTATTAACGTCGTAATCAAGAATAGTGGTAGGAACGAGATGGTAAATCAGCGCCACCTAGTTGTTGATGGCATATCGAGGTTGCGTGTGTGGTGAACCGCCACACCACTCCCCTCCTAGAAACGAGGTAAGGAATCGTGCGCAGGTTGCTTCGCTGTGCGTTGTGCTGCGGTTGAGTTGTGTGCCAGCGTTGGACGTTGAGTTGCGTGCAGCGTTGAGTGCATTAGCAGCGAGTAGCAACCGTGGTTGAGCGCATCGTAGCAGGAGCATCGTTGGAGTGGGTGACGATCACGTCCTCGGGTCACCACTGTAGCAGGCCTCAGTAACCCACAGTCTACCAAAAGGATCCTCAAGGTAGATATGAGTTACCTCGGCTTTATATACTACTATTGACGTCGTAATCAAGAATAATGGTAGGAACGAGATGGTAAATCAGCGCCACCTAGTTGTTGATGGCATATTGAGGTTGCGTGTGTGGTGAACCGCCACAATAGGATTACGACTGGGTTCAAAACCGCAAAAGGAATATCTAATCAATAAAATTATGAACGGAGGGGGGGGGGAATCATTGATACTTTTAATATGATGATATCTTTTACTGCTTTGTATGATATCTTTTACTGCTAATAACGATTCATATTTCATTAGAAAAAAATATTTTTTGCTCTTTGAATATGTCTTCTTGTTCATTAAAGTAAATGTTCTCTTTCCAGAGACGATAAGCGAATCACTTCTCAGGAGTTGGATGTCCCAGGACTGAGGCTTCTCTGGGCGGAGCTGAACACCCGCGGGTTCTTCTGTCCCCAACTGCTCGGATTGAGGAGAAACACTCACACGACGTCGAGAGAGTAGTCCAACCGGACAAGGCCAATTTCATGTGTTAAAATGAATTTAACATGATGACATACCTATAGAGTCATTAGGCATAGGCTCTTACAATGGTGTAATGACAACCTTGGCGGACATGGCGGATCGTTGTTGAAACACCCACACGACGTCGCGAGGGTAGTCCAACCGGACGAGGCAAGCATCATGTGTAAAAATGAATTTCAACATGGCGACCTTCTTAGAGTCACTAGTTATAGACTGTTACCGCGGAGAAGTGACAATATTGGCGAATATCAACCCACGTTCACTGGTGAATGCACGGCGGATCGCGGTTGAAACACCTATCCGACGTCGCGAGCGTAGTTCAATCGGAAGGCCATCTTTATGTGTAAAAATGAATCTCACCATAACGACATTCCTAGAGTCACTAGATAGAGGCGGAGATTAGTCAACCTTGGCGAATATCAACCCACGTTCACTGGTGAATGCTTGGTGGATCGCTGGTGGCCTAGATCGCACCAAGTTGAATCCTAAAACTAGGACTTGTTGTAATTATGTGGATATTATTACACACTCAATATTGAGCGACTCTAGCATTTTCTACAGAAAAATGGATGTTTGGAAACAAATAACGAAGCTCCTTCTTTCAGATTGACTTTACTTAATAGCATTAATTCACATTTAGAGGGGTAATTTTCGTACAAGTGCCCTCTATGTCCAAACACTTGTAAACTTGAAAAAAATAACTTGTCGAATAAGGAGATATCTAACGTAGTCCAACTAGGCATTTCATGTTCTGTGTGAAAACAAACGCAAACTCATGCCAAAAGTAAAAAGCTGAGAAAACAGCCATAGTAAATAAAGTCATGAATTAAAAGCTCTTACGTTTCGTGCGTTACTACGTGTATAAAGAAAGAGAATTGAAGTAAATCATAGAAGAAACGGAAAGGATGATCGTATGGTCTGTATCTGAACAATGCCATAATTTCAAATTCTCAATACGCACGCACGGAAAAGTGACACATCGGGAAAACTACGCTTTGCCAGGAGAATCTCTCAAATTTAGTGTTTCCATTGCATTTCACAGTCCAAAAATGCGGATTTGTTTATTGTACCAGAATCTATTTAAGAATTCGATGGATGTTTACATTAATGAAGGTTTATCTTAAAAAAAAATGTACTTATTTAAATCCTTTAATGCCTATTTGTGAGAGTTCCATTTCCTTACCCACACATAAAAACAAAACTTTTCTGGATCGGCTAGCAATTTGAAGTAGCGTTTGCTACCCATAGTGAAAACGCACTTTCTCCTTGACTGATTCATGACAGACATATCATATAAATGAACTTAATGGTGAGAGTAGAATTTATCAAGTGACAATTTAACTTTTAAAAACTAAAGTATATAATAGATTTAATGGGGAGAAGTAACAGCGTCACCACAAAAGCTAACAACCGAAACTAATTACTCTACTGGGGTTCGGCCCGAAAGTGACATTCCAGAATAGAAAAAAAAAGCATTCCTGTGTGAATATGCAACGAAGGGCGTTTCAAAGAACTAGAAAGAGTCACTAGATAGTATTTTGGCTCTACTTAAATCAACATAATCATGACAACACCCACCCTCATCAAGGTCTTAAGTTGAAAGAAAAACACGGCGGATCACTATTGACATAGTGAGCTTTAAATTGGCACGTCGTTTCTTGGAAAACCACACGAGGTGGTAGAGGAAGCCAAGCTTGCGTTGTAATCGTACGTACCATAGAGGTAGGAAGGAGGTGTAGAGAGGTCCACCTGTTGAGAGAAATTGAAGCAGGGCTTTTCGAACTACTGCGCATAACATACTGGCACCGAGGTATCCCAAGATACACCGCTCTGTAGAGGGCCCCTCCAACTGAGATTATTTGAAGAACTGTCAGGTCTTCGAGATACTGCCTACTGCGCTTAACATACTGGCACTGAGGTATCCCAAGATGCACCGCTCTAGCCTGCTTCATTTGTGCGCTACTGCTCATATACAAGGACCTCTCTATTCTCCTTCCTAGCTCTATGGTACAATGGTACGTACTACAAGTCGATGCAGAAGGATTCAACTTCTATAACTCTTGCCCGAGGATGACTGGTACACACTCGTTCGAGTCACAGTTTGTTAATTCGCAGCATTCCTATTTGGAAAGTGCCAATCAGTCCGTGGTTTGCGTGGGCTGCTATCATCGGCTACATGTACATCACAACCAAATGAAGGTTTAAGTACATATGTAAAAAAAAAAGAAAAGTAATAAAAAAAAATTGTTTAGCACTATTTGTCTAAGTTATTTTCATAGTTCAATCTGTCTGTTGAATTATATATAATATTTTCACCATACTATACAACTTTTGCACCTAGATGGAAACTTTGTTTTTACTTCCAGAAAAGAGGTGAGGTATTGCAATTTTATTAAAGGTTTTTGATAATATATAATGGGGTGGTTCGAAAGTAGAGGCTAAAAAGGCTTTTTAGGACAAAAATGAAAAAAGCTAGCTGGGTAAAATTGCTTTCTGGTGTCATAAAGACACACAGATGTAAAATATTATTTTCCTATCTCTCTGTCTTGGGATTCCGCTCTGGGCCTAAAGTTTTAATATTTTTTTTTAGTTTTGTCTCAATATAATAAATTTATCCACAGTAATCCACAGTAGAAATAAGTCCACTTAGAATATCCAAAGTAGAAATAAGTAGAATAAATCCACAATAGAGAAGCACATTTGCTACATTTTTGATTTACACTTTTGTTTCAGAGGAAATAGTTATTGAACTACAGCGCTAAAAGTGTCGGAATACTAGGCAAATTATGAACCAGTAAGATATGCGTAACCTGCATATTGGTCTTTAGAAGTTATGAATATTTCTACTATCCCGCCCCAAAACGTTTGGTTCAGGCTTTGTTTAATTTTACTAAATCTTTCAAAAATATCATTTTCCAACGCGCCAAATGTCGTCGGAATGAATACTAGCATTTGACCCAAACAGTTTTACCACCTATAATTATTCTTCGAACTGCAAATAAATTCAACAAACGATATCGAATATTAACTTAATTAATTTGCAAAAGAAAATAATAAAAATAGCCAATTTTGATTTCAAAAGTTTAAATTGCAACTAAAATGGTGTGTTTGGTGATTTTTTTCTGAGCTTTTTAAATTTTGTGTGGAAACGGTTGTAGGCGACTGTCACTGTTACAAATATACTTGTTTTTAAGTCACCTGATACTCTTCAAAGACAGACAAATGAAATAAATATACATGCAATTTTAGCGGCCAACTTTACCTTCTTTTTTTTTTAATTCGCAAGAGAAAAAAGAGAATGCTGGATAAAATTCTTTCTCGAGTCTCGATTGGTTACTAATTTGATATTGATTAACATGGGAACACAGGGCAAATCGAAGGAAATTCAGGAATTAAAGCTGGAAGGAATTACTTCATCTGAACCAAGCCAATTGACATTGTATCGCTATCATTAACCACATTTTAATTTCGTTGCAAAAGTTCATTCTGTTGTTATATAAGGACTTTTATATTTTTATTTTATTAATTTGGAAAAAACCGTATTATTTCTTTGGTAATTTTTTACTGTGTCAATGGACAATGTCCGCTTAAAATATCCTAAACACTAAATCAACGCGGTTTTTAACTTGCATTGACATTGAAACCAAAACAACCAGCAAAATTGTGGATAAACAAGATTGAAACTGGACATACGTCATCTGAAACAACGAAA
Organism: Oedothorax gibbosus; assembly: GCA_019343175.1. NCBI lineage: Eukaryota > Metazoa > Arthropoda > Arachnida > Araneae > Linyphiidae > Oedothorax > Oedothorax gibbosus. Next base: position 23,824 of record JAFNEN010000997.1, on the reverse strand, counting down.
TATATGGTCGAATGTCGAAGAAAACCAACTTTCCAACACACGAGCTGAGGCTGATGGATCCAAGTGGCTGCCAAAATACAGCAGCCAATCAGTATGTATTAACAGAATGTCTACATTTTCTACTACTTTTTTTTATGAAATGTTTTTTAAGTAACGGAGCAATTATTAAAAAACTGTAAGAAATGATTAAAGTAGACTTTTGAAACTTACTCAATTTCCCTGTGAAGAAAAACCAAAACCAAAACACGATTATCCAATCGATGTTTTATAATTTTTAAGTGTAATTTTTGCTTCTTTTGGCAGCAGCTCGTCAACGATGTTATGAATGTGATGTGATTGTGTCGATTGTGATTGCGAGGCACTGACAGACGTGGCCTTACAAAAACCACCGACAATTTATCGGTGTTCTATATTTTCCCCCTTTAATTTTCACGGAAAATAATTAAAAACAGGTAAATACTAACTTATTTAAACTTATAACACTGTCTCAAATCCTTAAATGTAGTTACTTTAATGACAATCTTGCTCTGAAAGTCGTTTTATCGAAATATGTTTACGTTCTTCTCGAACTACTCCTTCTCAATAAATGTCATAATTTTAATTAAAAAAGATTTGATAATATATTATAAGTGTTTTAAAAATATTAAAATTGTGTAATGAATTAATCTAACGTGCAACACGTTTGTGTAGTTATAAGATGCAGATTGTTCTAGTTCTTGTTTGACAGAATCTTTCCTTTAAGGAACTTTTCTTTATGCCTGTTACTAAAATGTTTTTAAAATACTGTTCTTATTATATATTCTCATAATTCTAGGAAATCTGGACTGTAAAAATCTTGTATGTCATTAGATTGTGTTAATTAGATACTAATTAAATAGCTTGGTTTGTTTTGATTTTTATATATGTATCATGTAAAGATGTTTTAGGTAGAGATGCTGTAGCTATCGATTTGTAAAATATGAAGTGGAGTGTTTACCACTGTAATAAATCTTTATATTAGGCAACCTTTCTAACGATTGGCAACACCATCTGAATACCCCAATGGCAACATCATCTACTTTGTAAGAATGATGTTTTCGAAATTTCAAATGCTTTGTATGGGACATTTTAATGAATAATGCTTCAAAAAGAATTTTGTAAATGTGCAGCTTTATTTACATTACAACCAGATTTGGGCATTTTTGTTGCTTGACATCTTAATATACATCGACAAATTAAGACCGACTGTTGCCACTCAATCAAATATTGTTCATTTCCGGTACTGTTACAACAGTGAATCTGGCAGCATAACGAAATAAATAGAATTCGGTTCTGATTTCAACTTCGAGTCGGTGTGTTCCTTTTCTGAATTAAGATTTATATACGATAATTGTTTTAAGTAAATTACCAGTTACTCTACGTTTATTAAGTAATTTGTATAAGTTTTATTTATGAGTAACAACACCGACCATTGATAGCTGTTCTGAAATCGAAAGTTATTTTGGAATTTTTGTCTGGGGTGGGCCTGACAGTTCAGTTTGTTCTATTTACACTTCATTTTTATATCATTGCTATTTAGCCTACTATGGCTAGTTTGTTAAATAAAAAGAGTTATGGTTAATTTTAATTTGACAGTACTTCTGTCGCCAAGGGATTTGGTGCTTTTGTAGGTGGCGATAAACAGTTTTTTTGGTGATACAGCGTTTTCTGGCAAAATGCGTTGTGGCACTGGTAATACTTGCGTGGAATTGTGGGTAGGATGTTGTACGCAATAACAGCACTAAGGCATACTTATTTTTCCAGCCATGGCCTCGTACCAAACATACCAGGACTTCATCCAACAGAACGAGGAACGCGACGGCACACGCTTCACATGGAATGTTTGGCCTTCCTCCCGCCTGGAAGCCACACGATTGGTGGTGCCTCTCTCGTGCCTCTACACCCCTCTCCGGGAGAGGGCCGATCTGCCGCTCATCCAGTACGACCCTGTTGTGTGTGGGAGACAGACGTGTAGGGCTGTGCTCAACCCCTTATGGTGAGTATTGAGATCAGGGTAGGTGTAATACCACAAGATTACCAAGTATTAAATGCGGGTCTCTAAAATGCTTTTGTGTTGCTGTGTCCATGATATGTGCAAAAATGAGATAGGTCCGAAGCTGTCGCTTTTGCGACTTTAATTGCTTTTTCATAGGAACTTCTGGGTCTTCAATGCTAATCTTAAAGAGCCTGGCTTGAATTGCTGGACAGCTAAAGGCAGGGACAGTTTGGGCAGTGTGTTGAGTAGCTTCTTTGTCCTTCAGTTGGAATTATCATTCCTTTTAAATGCTTTGCTCGCAGTCTGGCTAGTATTGAAGCTATTCTACGGTTACAATTTAGAGCAGGGATGGAAAATTTAACAATATTTTTAATGGGTTTATGGTTGGCAACTGCATTGGTGTCAACGAGAGTTGTGAGATTCGATGATGGGGTGCGAGCCCTTGATTCTGCTTTTGTGTTAATCCAATGAATTAAAAAAAATCTAAGGTTAATTTTTCCGACTTTAATGAATATTTTTACAAACTCTTTTCATGTGATGTATTTTTTTTATATGATGTTTTAGCCGATGAGCTAACTGACTTGCAGGGCTCTATATTCCGCTTTTTTAAAACTTATTCTTCTTTTCTTTGTGAAATTATTGATTGAAATTAAAAAATAACCAATTTCAAAAAGTGGGATAATTGAGCCGTCAGCTAGATTCATCATATAAAAAAAACTTTTGCAAAAAATATCCAATGCAATGTTGAAAAATATGTCTTAGAAATGATTCCCCTCCGCCTTGGATTAACACAGAGGCACTTCGGTTTGGAGACCTGTGTCCATTCCTGCTTAAGATGGCTGTTGGTTTTGCCCCTTTTATTGATGGCTCTAACTTTTGATTCTGTCTCTAATAGTCCTCGGGCATCTCTAGTGTGAGATCTCATTATGAATTTCAACAGCTTTAGCACTTTAAAATTTAAGAATTGGCAGCAAACTGTTTCCACTGCAATTTTAAATGGCTTAAATGATCGAGAACAGTGTCTGAACATTCCTGATGATTGTAGGAAGAAATTGCATATTCTAAAAATTCTGATCCAGAATGATACTAACAGAATTTAAAAACTGTACTTATTTTAAGGATGCCTCTAAGGGTGAGATTATGTAATGTAATAAAATAGCTAATTTTTAAGTCCTTATCCTCTTTATCAAAGATTTAAATTATCATTTGTTTTAAGATATTCTAAAAGACATGAATGTATACTTTATCTTACCATCAATAAAATTGTTAATGCAATTAGTTCATTGATATTGTTTTTCCAGTCAAGTTGACTACCGGGCAAAGCTGTGGGTGTGCAATTTCTGTTTCCAGCGTAATCAGGCAAGTATATCTATGGGATTGCTATATAGTGTCTTGAATAAAAGTATGCTTAGTATCAAGTTTGTTATTAATTATGCAATTCATACTTTATATACCAAAAAAAAAATGCAAAATTTTCAATTATTATTGGTATTTCAACATTAAAAACTCTTTAAATCATTTGTATCATAATTAAATTTTATTGAGTCCTCTTCTGCCATAAAATGACCTTAGTCTAAACTTATATTTAAAACAATTGCAACACGGTTATCCTCAATTATAAAGCTTTTCATTATTTTTTCAACATTCCAAGGAATTAAAAAGTGTATTTGCATACTTGCCAACATGTATAGTATAGTCAGTACAATGTAGTTTTACATGTCAAAAATGCTATGGCTTAGGAGGCTTCTCCCTCTGCAAAAACCGCACACATGACTTTAATTGGAAATGTTAATGTTTTCAAAATTTGTAAGTATCCAATTAACATCAAAAACTTTAACAACTGCTACATCTTCTCATGTATATAATTTTTCTCACAAATAAATGATATGTTAAGAAAGTTGACAATAACATGAACCAAGTAGTTCTAAATTACTATTGCTTAATACATCCGTTCTCTTTTTCCTAATGTGAAATTCCCTTTTCAGTTCCCTCCCCAGTATGCCTCGATATCTGAGCACCACCAGCCTGCTGAGTTGATCCCCCAGTACTCCACCCTAGAGTACACTATATCAGTAGGTCACATTTGCTTTCTCATTCAAGTATATTATAAAGATCTAAAAACTAAACTCCTCGGCGCAACAGCCCATTACTGGGCCAAGGCCTGCTGTGCCCATTTCTGCTTTCGTGACCTAGGGCTCTGGGGTGCTAGGCATGTGTCCCGGTAAGGTGGTCAGCCTCGCGTGGAACCCCCAGTGTCGGGGTGAACGAATTACACAAGTTGAATAAAACTTATAGAAAAACTTTGACGCAATTAAAAAGGACATTTTATTTTTCGAATTCTTTCGATCCGATACAACCAACTTTTTCTTTTTGTAACCATGGTAACTAAAACTAACAACAAATCTATCTATATAACGTTGCCATTTTGTATACAATAAATTAAATATTAACGAAATAATTTAGTAGAAGACCAAGGACATTACAAAACAAATAAATTCTGGTAGGCAGTCAGCAACTTCCAACACCCAGTGTTTAGTTCCCAAGCATGCTTGGTACCCATTTTATCGACCCACTCAAGGGATGAAAGGATGGCTCAACCTTGCCTAATCTGGGATTCGATCCCCGAACCTGTGGCGTGACAATGCAAAGCACTGCTAAGCCACTGGGACTCATATTATAAAGATAACATTAATATGTTATTTTCTAAAGAAAACCATTAATTAACTTTTAGTCTTTGTAATTTGTTTTAGTGTGATTTATGGTGTCCAACATGAATTGTTCAGTACTTTCAGCTTCATTTGTTTTATTTTTATTTATTTAAACTAAAACAGAAATCATATTTTTATGTGTGGCCAAGTTTTCTTGCCAATAGTCTTTAATGAGTTAGTGCAGGTGACATTTAATTAAGATGGTAAAAAGTTAAACATCTTATTAATATTTTGCTCTTAATCTCTAAACTATTATTAATGCTCGTATTAATATCACACAAAGGTTTTAGTGCCTTTAGTATTTATATTTTAAAATAGAAGATATTTTTTGCATCTAAAAAGCATTTGATTTTGCTAATGAGTTATTAGATTTTGAAGAGTGGTAAGGTCTAACATGAAGTTGAGATGGTCTGATAAAAAATGCATGCAATTCTAAGAAATTAACAAAATGCAGGTTTCTCTTTACTTATTCTCTCCTTATTATTCTCTTATTTATTACATTTATCCAAAAATAGGACTGTTGTTGAGAATTTGACGAAAGCTAATGTTTATGAATTTGATACAATGGTTAATTTTATAGTTGGAAAAAAGTGTTTAAAAGTTGTACACTTTTAAGCTAAACATGCATCGGAAAATAGCTAAGAAAGTAAAGTATGTTTCATGTGAAAGAATGACATGTTTTTATAATTAAAACTGTCACAATTCTCCTATCGTGTATAATACTCAGTATTCTCTCCCATGAATGGGAAGTTCGATATAGTGCTAACTTTAATGCCCAACACTATCATATGTTAAATTTGTGAATGATGCCAATCGATTTCAAATTTTGCCAATTCTGTTTCGAATTACGTCATTTGAAGTGTGCTTGAAAATTAAGTAACTTTTTATTTAAGTTATTTATTTAACTTTCTTATTGTTAATTATTAGGATATTAATTGTTATAGTTTTGTTATTGTTTCAAAATATATATTAAATTTAACTCAATTCTTTTCCAGAGACAACCGTGCCTTCCCCCCATTTTCTTGTACGTTGTGGACACCTGTATTGACGAGGAAGAACTGGTTGAATTGAAGGTACCTTAAAAACCTTCATTAATCTCGTTTTCAAGCATATTGTAATATTCTGATGTGTAAATTTATTTGATTGCGTGTATTTTTTTTTGATGATCTCTTTGTTGGTGTTTCTTTTCCTTTCATGTAAATGGATATTTTTTTGCATGACTGTAAATCAACAAGTTGTTGTTCATCATCATCAATAGCTTGACAGTCCTGGGTGGACCCTGGCTTTCTCAAGGAGATTTGCCCCGTCTCTCCTTCTGCGCGCAACAGCTTTCCAGTCTCTTACCTTTATCGAAACAAAGTCCTTTTTAGAGGCAGTCCACCCACCTCAGTCTGGGTCTGCCTCTTTTTCTAGTTCCATTTGGTTTCGCCAATTTTTTTTTTTTGTTCTGTCATCATTCATTCTAATAATGTGTACGGCCTATTTTATGCGTTGGATTTTAAGATACTTCAGGATGTGTGTGTGTGTCCGGCTCTCTGAAAAGTTTGTAAAGTTCAGAGTTAGTTCTCCTTCTCCAAACTCCATTGTCACAAACACCACCAAAAATTGATCGGAAAATCTTCCTCTCAAAAGTAGCAAGGGTCCTCTCATCAGCCTGGGACAAGGTCCAGGTTTCAGACGCGTAGGTGAGAACTGACCTGATTAAACTTTTATGTATCAGCAACTTTGTATCTCTTTTAATGTTGTTCGAACAAGTTGTTGTTATCAAAGTGAATTTTAGTGTTGAACACAGTTGCAATTAAACTTTTTAGTGCTTTTTTATGTTCATTTATATTGATTTTAAATTAGAATGTTACATTTTAAACTTTTACATTTGTATTCATCATGTTTAGAATTTCAAAAAAACTTGAAAGTTTGGGTTAACTTCATATTCACTAGCTTTGCATAGTACAAAAGGGGATTGATATAATGGAATAATTGGCTTATTTCTGCTTTTAGCAAGCAAAAAACAATAAAGAATTTGGGTTGGAAGCCTATTTAACAATTGTGTGTTAATTTGTAGAAGAAAAACTATATCAATCGCCTTAAAAAGATTGAAAACACACTCTTCACTAAGTTTAGGCTATATTTACTGTAAATGTGTAGACAGCACAATTTTATTGGCATCAATTATGACCCAATTTTTAGAAATGAAATACTTAATAGGTAGGGGATGTTTAGTGGGCTCCGTCTTCACCGGCCTCTGTTTAATACAGCAGCCCTGTGTGAAACAAATGCACATCTGAAGTATTATCCTGTAGATTTGTGCTCTAGAGTAAGGGTTCCCAACCTGTTTGCACATGAGTACCACTTGACTTTTTGAGAAATTTTGGCTTACCACCAGACCAAAATACTTTAATAAGCGTGTTAGGATTAGATCACGCAATTTGTGCCGCAATGACGGTTGTTTACTTTTGTGACGTCACGATGGTAGGTTCGGTACTTACGCCGTGACGTCATGAGCATGAAGGCACCGACCACGTGACCACGTTGTTGTTTACGAGTTCGTCGCGGGGTGGGCGTCTTCTCGTTCTCTTGTTCGCTTGCTCTCTTCGCCCGCGGCGTTTAAAGTTCAGATGGAACTTTATTAGTTTTTATTTAATTTAAAAATGAAGTAACTAAGTTTCTACTTTTCAATCACATACGTTTGTTTATTCCTTTCTCCAAAGTAAGACTGTTATTATTTATTTTGTCGACAATATGTACTTTAAGAAGATTTTATTAAAGTTTCCACGATTTTAGTCAACTGTTTATTTGTGAATCATTGCTACTCTCATTATCACTATTAGGCTACTTATTCTTCCAACCACGCGCTGCTATTTCATTAGCCGCTGAATAGAGGCTATTAAAGCGCATAATTTTTACTGTTCTAATAGTGCTCAAAGGCTTTTTGAATTAATTTCCAGAGTAAACTTCATATTTAATGGTTATATATTTATAGCATATACTTATAATAAAGGAGAAATAAAAACATTAAAATGGCATTAGTTTGCAGTGTTATTACCCATTGGAACTTACAAATAAAAAACTAGTTCAAACTCAGCAAAAAATTAATCAACATATAAAATATACTTTTATAGTCTTTAGTGGAAATTTTGTTGTTGTTTGCTTGTGATTAAAATATTAACATTAGGAGAACTTATCTTCACTCTTAAATCCTCTTCAACACTTATAATGCTTCGATTTTTTATGTGCAAGAGTTCAAAAAATCCACTCTCACACAAGTAACTCAAAACAAATGACATGACAAATAGTAGTATCATGTTGCTCACGCGTACCACCTGAAATTTCCCTGCATACCACTGGTTGGGAACCCCTGCTCTAGTGTGTAATAACTCTTCTTTGTGTGCAGGAGTCCCTCCAGATGTCTCTGTCCCTCCTCCCCCAGAGCGCCCTCATTGGCCTGGTGACTTTTGGTCGCATGGTGCAAGTCCACGAACTGGGCTGCGAAGGGATCTCCAAAAGTTATGTCTTCAGGGGCACTAAGGACCTCACGGGGAAGCAGATTCAGGTATGCCAAGTGTTGACTCCTTAGAGATTGGATAATTTTCAATACAAATGAAGTGCCCATTTTTTTATCCTTGAAAATTATATAACAATTTGTATGAACAGTCCCTGGACAAATTATTAGACACACTGCAAGATTTCATGTATCAATCAATGATAAACAAAATACCTTTAGAAGGACATTTGTGTTCCTAAACTTAAGCTATTGAATTTTCTATTCAATAGCTTTATAATGATATGGCATACTATCTGCAATACATATATCAACATCTTTTTTAATGATATGGTATGTTTTCATCATTACTAAAAAAAATACAGTGTGTCTAATAATTTGTCCAGGGACTGTAACTCCTTAGCGATTGGATAATTTTCAATACAAATGGTCATAAAAGTGCCTATTTTTTTATCCTTGAAAATTATATAACAATTTGTATGAACAATATATATTCATTTTTAATTTTTGGTTTGATTGAAATCTAAAAGAAGTTAATTTTATTTGCTTTTTAATTGATAGATTTAAGATAGTTTTAATTGTATTGGTCGTATTCGTCGACCTCACTGGGAAGCAGATTCAAGTAAGCCAAAGAGTTGTTAATTAATGTGATTTATCTTTTATATATTGTGGCATTAGTATTTAATGTCTCTTGTGAATCTTGCAATAGTTTTTAAACTTTCCATGCTTGTTTACTTATCTTGCAAATCTTCACTCTCTCCCCCCCCCCCCCAAAAAAAAGAAAGCCCTTATGCATTTATTGTTTATAAAAACATATTTTTCAAACAGTTACATATTTCAAAGTATGTATTGTAAGTTTCAAAAATTAGGGTTTAGCCTTTTTAGTTGGTTGTATCAATTAAGTAGAATTGGAGGTTTTTGCTCCATAAAAATACACATTTTTGGTTTGCTATAAACAATAAAACTCGGTCAGTTTTTTGAGAATAATAAGTCCATTCTAGCTTTTGGTTTAATCCAAAATGTCTTATAAATTGACCGCAATAAATTGAAAAGTTTTTTTGCAAGACAGTCATTTAATTAACTTGTCCAAAGTTACAAAATTTTTAATCCTAAGTTTAACTAATTAATAGTGTAGTATATTTAAAGAATCTACGAAATTGGAAAATCTGTACTTAAAGTTATTTTTTGATGGTTTCTCAAAAATGAGTTAAGATTCTTCAATTATAATGCCTTTAATATTTTAAAGTTTGCTTGAAAAGCGTTCAAAATTGTTTAAAAGGTGAAAATCGAAACCATGACGTCTTTTCTACGGGAACAAGCAGAAATAGCTCAGTAAAGTGAGCCTTTTGTATGAAGTTGTAGCATGTCAGTATTTTGATGTTGATACCTTAACAGGTTGTTCACTTAAGTGTTTATTCCTAACATCAACATGTTGTGTTTTCAGGACATGTTGGGCATTGGGAAGTACAGCCAGGCAGCCCAGCAGCCAGGCCACCCCCAGCAACCTAGGGGGCCCCCACAGGCACAGGTCCCACCTGCAAACAGGTAATTACAGACATAAGGACTGTTTTGGAGAAATGGGGGGGGGGGGAGGCATAGATTAGTTTCAATTATTTTTAAAGTAATCTTCTATTATGTTCTAATTAAAATGCTTATTGCCACAACATCTGGGATGCGATAACTATTTGCTTTAACCTATTTTACTCCTAGATGTGTGGAATATTTATTTTAAGATAAGTAATAATTTAACCTTACAATTCCTTCTTCAAATACGATATATTTATTTAAAACAATTAATATTTATTTTTACCCATTATAATTAAGATATTTTTATTGAACGTTTTAATTATAATCTGCTTATTACCTATTATGAATAATACTTCCATACGAAGTTAAACTGCAATATCTAGCCAATATCTGGCGCTGCGTACAATGTCGCACTTAAGGTTGCGTTGGGTGCCCATTCAGATGTCGGCTTGTCATCTAACTGTGGTTCTAACTGAGGCCGCCTGTCGCCAATATCCCTCGTGTAGCTCTAGTGCGATGATAATTCAAACTAAACTTAATTTATACAAGCGAAATATGTTTTTTTTTATATTCCCCGCTGAGCAGAATTTTAAGCATTCTTTTGATTATCTAGTATTAGCATTGCCACATTTTTTCCCTTTTTGTTTATATTTATTATTTAAATTATTTTTTGTGTATGTTTGCTTATAATGTGTCTCAATTATAATTACAATTAATTAGTCGCATACGTTTTTTTTAACCCCCTCTTGTGACAAAAAAATTTATTCTTGTAATGTTTGTTTTATGTTAATAAAGTGTTTTTGTTTATTTCTTTTTACGTTTAGTGATTTATGTATCAGAAATGGGACCTAACTGCAAAATTGTCTTTCATAGCAAAACATTGCCAAGTTGTTTGTAAAGTGTTTTTCCCTCAGGTTCCTGCAGCCTGTTTCAAAGTGTGACATGAGCCTGACCGATCTCCTGGAAGAACTGCAGAGGGATCCGTGGCCTGTGCAACAGGGAAAGAGACCCCTCAGGTCGACAGGCGTGGCCCTGTCTATAGCAGTGGGGCTGCTGGAGGTAATGTTTCATGCTCTGTCACAGTTTATTTATTTTCAATTCTCTTTAGAAGTTTGAAATGTTGCCATAAATGCTTTGTACTAAGCTTGTGTCACGACAAAAACAAAAAAAGTCATCAGTCAGTAATGATGTCAAAATTATTATTTAAAATAATAAAGATTATAGTTTAATAAGTTTAAAACCTTTTTAATATACTTTTTTTTGTATACCAACCCAAGTTTGGCTATCAGGATGTGTTCACCCATCACTTTTTCACATTATTATAATTTAAGATACTATAAAATTTAAGCATTTGTGCAATTTTTGGTATTATGTTTGTATTTAAAAAAGCTTTTAGTGTATCCATTTCCAAATGCAATAAAACAAATATCTACCTAGATGTGAAGTGCTACTTAATAATTTTCAGTAGAAATAGCAGCCCTTGTTGCTCCCATGATCATGATCTATACTTTTTATTTCTCAATTTTCTGCCTATATAAAGGAAATTTTCCTGACTCGTTTACCCTTATTATAATAACATATGGTGTGCTGACCAGCGCTGTGCGATTGACTGGCATACAATAAAAAGGTTTACATAATATACAAATCACTATTATTAAGTGTACACAAGTGTATGCCGGGTATATAAAGCTATTTTTTTTATAAAACAAACCTAATAATACAAAATCCTGTTCTGCTCCCAATATATCTTAATTTGATTTAACATCTGATTAATTTCAATTGAGTTATAAACAACAAATATAGTGTACCTTTAACTCAATTGAATTTAACAGAAAAAGCATTGGCAGTATTCTTTTACTCCTGGTTCCCTTAAATAAAATGTGTTGCAGCCAGTTATATTTTATTAATGCATTTGCATATATTTGAAATACTATTTTAGTTTTGTACTACAAAAAAAGAATTCCATTAGTATGTTTTAAATTTTCTGGTAAGCTTTTAACAGATTAATAAAGCAAAAAATATTCTGACCAAGTCTTTTATTTTGTTGCTAAATACAGTAGAACCTCGATTATCCAATATAATTTTGACAGCAAGCAGGTAGGATAATCGAAAACTCCAATAGTAGATAATTTTCCTTATATAATAAAACTGAGCCTGGCGCCAAAGTCCACGGACCTCAAATTCGCCAGCGTCCGAATCCATACTGGTTTTGCAGCAATAAACTTTGAATTTTATTACTAAGCTATCTCTGAAACAGACTTCCTGGCGAAAGGAGAGTGCTAAAACATTTATTTTTAGACGGGAGTTCAGGGAATTTATTTATTTACAAGAGATTGAAAATCCAATTACAGGTGTTGGAAGAAAATCAACTAACAAAGTAAAAGCACAGAACTTTTGGTTTTAAAACATTTAAAAGACAACATGTTAAAAACATTTAAATCCTCGCAAATACTGTTAAAAATTCTGTAAAACTTATAAAGGCAAAAGTGATTGGTATAATTATATTTCACAAAAACATTTCTTAAAAAAGGGATGCCTTCTGAATATCCGACTAGGTACAGATATTTGTATAGTGCTCAGTATTACATTGCAGTCAATCAAATTATTAGACACTTTAAAGAAAAACAAAACACAAGGTAATTCTCTTCTAGATTTCAAAAGTGGAATACAAAAAATATTGAATTGGGAATATCCAAAACTGGTTTCTTTTGTAAACAACTGAAAATGACTTTATTAGAGAATTATTTTGGTGTTCAATTAGAGACGGATGGTTAACAGAGTTCCGGATGAAAGAGGGATGGATAATCGAGACTGTACTTTACGGTTATCTCTATTTGAACATTGCCCTGCATAAATTGAATTTACTTCAATAAAATAAATTTAATCTTTTAATTTTGCTTCCAGTGCACCTACCCAACCACTGGGGCTCGCATCCTGCTGTTTGTAGGGGGTCCCTGCACCCAAGGTCCAGGTGCTGTGGTGGGAGATGAACTCAAGTCCACCATCCGTTCCCATCACGATATTGAGAAGGACAACGCAAAGCATATGAAGAAAGCCATCAAGGTGGGCTATGATGTTTATTTATTTAAAAAAAAGCTTTATTTGAATTGTAGTGTAGGTAAATTCTTATGTCTTTAAAATTGAGTTAAATAGTGGAGTTGTGTTCTTTAAAAATTATTTGTAAAATAGGTAACTTTTTCTCTATTTATTTAAAAATCTTGCATCAACCACCCTTCCTTGCATAGTTGTACATGTACACCCTGTCCCAAAAATATAGACAAAAGCATAAAATGTAATTCCTAGAGTAAAAATAAGAATGGGATAACATTTTCTCCATGTGTATATCGTTAAAATCACTCCATGAAACACAAGTTAACTCGACGAATATGTAGTTCACCATGAATAATATCAATGTCATGGACCACTTAAATCCAATGGAAAATGTGTGGGGACATTTAGCGTGGAAATTATATTAAAATAGACACCAATATTTTACGACCAACCATCTTAAAGAAGCAATAGAGCAAGCATGGTATGAACTGTCCCAGAGGTAATGCAAAATTACTACTTTCGATGGAAAATCATGTATTTGAAGTGATTAAAGGTAATGGAATTACGATTAAATATACTAAGATTTGTAACTGTGTTCCTTATCCTTAAATATAATCTACAAAACAAATATTGTATAATTATGAGACACCCCATTTTCTGTTTTTTTTTTAAAAATAAATTCTGCATTTGTTGTTTTTTCAAATAAATTAACCTTAACTTGTGTTTCATGGAGTGATTTTAACTATATACACACCGAGAAAATTTTATCCTTTCTTATTTTTACTAGGAATTGCATTTTATGCTTTTGTCTATATTTTTGGTACAGGGTGTATTTCCCTTTCTTGTGATAGAATTTTTGTATCTTGCATCTATAAAGCCTTTTAATGATAACTACTGTAGACACAAGGATGTACTTTGGAAAATACCTCATGTGGGACACACGAGACTTAATCATAAATACCTTCTTTTAATGAGTCAACTCAATATGTAGGTCATGTAACAGTATTTTAAGTGTTAATCATGTGTTTTGTCTGTCCAAATGTTAATTAAATTGGACAAAGCCTATTTGTGTAATTAAGCCTGTTTTAAACTACCTTTTATCTGAACCACCTAATTTGTCTTTTTAAGACAAATCAGAATTATTCTCTTTTGAAGATTAAATTCATTTTTCCTTAAGACATGTCAGTTTCTTTAAATATGATTTATAGTATTTGTTATTTTATTCTTGATATATATTTTTTAGATTAAGATCTCTGACTTATATTGGGCGAAGCTTAGCTAAATGTGGCTCTTGTGTAATAAAACACTAATCAACTATCTTGTAAAATTGTGTAACCTGCGTTGAATTAAAAAAAATTATAACTTTTATTTAAATGAATTTGACATTGTAACAAATGAAATTTTCTATGGTTCACTGTATAAAAATTATTTATCATTGAATAAAATTCTCTCCTTTATGGAATGAAATTCTCTATTGAAGATTAAATTAATTTTTTCCTTAAATTTACAGCTTTTTTTTCATATGCTGCATTGAACAAATATTTAAATTATATATTAACTATTTGCTGTTAGAAAAATGGAGATTGGATGTTTTTTCATGTATTTTTATAGTGTTAAGAAACTGATTCGACTTTTGTTGTGTAGATGTATGAGAATCTTGCTGCCCGTGCGGCTGCCAATGGCCACATCATTGACATCTATTCCTGTGCCCTGGATCAGACTGGTTTGCATGAAATGAAATATTGCCCTAATTTTACTGGGTGAGTTGGCTTAATGCACTTTGAAAATTGTAGCATTCCATTTTGTTTATAATATTTATTTGATCAGTTTATCGTAATAGTTGCATCAAATCGCACTGTATGCGGAAAAGAGACCTATCTCAAAAACACTAGTTTTACAGAAAAATCATATGAAGTTTATTTTTTCCATTGCCATTGCATTATCGAAAAAAACGATTCGCTTACTGAGTTCCAACTATTCTACCAATTATTTAACTTTGCTTTCGTCGCTATATATTTAAATTTTGAATGTTATAGGATTTACAACTCAAAGTCATTTTTGGGATAGTACTTTATTTTAAGTTTTACTATTGTACTTTATATTCTAATTTCTTGATAGTATATTTATTATATTATATTTAAATTAGTTATTTTATTTATTTAGTATATTTATTAACATTAAAAGTATGTTGTATTATAAATGTTAATATTTGTTTTAAAGGGGAAAAAAACAAGTTAATCTTAAAATTTACTTCTTTAAAAATATTTTTTTATATTCATTATTCCTTTTACCTTATTCCCCCAAAAGTACCTTTATTATTAACAAATTCTTATTATCATTGACAATTTTTTTATTGACCTTTTTTTTAAAGCTTAAAAAGTTTCTTTAAACCTATAAATGTTTAATTCACTACAAGTTCTCTCATTTTAAATATCTAATGTATACAGACGGATAAACCCTTCACTTGACTGTCAAGTTTCCAGCAACACCCATAATTTAAAAAAAAATTTGAAGAAGTGTAAGATTTTTGTGGTGCCGCAAAGCTCTGTTCAGTAATGTTCTTAAAATGTCTGAAAAAGAAAACAAACAATTAGTCGGCATATAAAAGAAAATACATTTAACAAAAGGAACAATGAAGATATTAAATTATTTTTTCTTTAAATTTACAGCTAATTTTAAGTGTTGCATATAACAAAGATATAAATTAGATATAAAATGTCGTGAAACTATCATTCCGTTTCTTAACATGGCTGCGGGCTGGGGAGCCCAGTCGGTTAAGGTGTTCGCCTTGCATGCGAAAGGTCCCAGGTTCAGGTATCGCCAAAAATAACTGCCGTCCTATAAACGGCCCGTGCAGCAAAAATATGGCTGACAAATAATACCCCGTAGTGCACGTTAAATATGCTTCAAAGTCCTCACTATGTCGCCCTTGAAAGTTGCTTTGGGTGCCTACACAGGTGTTGGCTCGTCACTTGACTGTGGTTCTAAATTATAACGCCCGTCGCAAATAACCCTCGTGTAGCTCTACTGCGATGAGAATTCAAACTAAACTTAACATGGCTGCTGTGTATTTCAGGGGCCATATAGTGATGGGCGACTCCTTCAACTCTACCCTGTTCAAGCAGACCTTCCAGCGCGTCTTCACCAAGGATGCAAAAGGAGAGTTCAAAATGGCCTTTGGGGCATCGCTCGAAGTCAAGGTTAGTTATTCTACTCATGTGGGTGGTTTTTTTTTATTAAGTTTCTCATGTGAAGAGTACAGGCGAAAAACAACTTCATTGCATAGGAATCTTCCCGTATTCTTGTGTGCTTGGCCAACTTGGGCAGCAGGAAACCAATTTTTTTCTGGGTTATTTGGCGTACAAACGTGTGACTCGTGTCCACTGATCTCTGGCGTAAATCATGGTTGCCGCAAGAGCAAAACAAAGTGAGTAACCTGTTTTCTTACACCAGTTTAGGCAATGACTCACTATTGTTGCCAAGGATTCCTGATGTACACGGATTCCTATGCAATGAAGTTGTTTTCCCCCTGTACTCCCCCTGTATGCTTTAACCCTCTGACAGATACAAACGTATCAACATCTCAACCCTATTTCAAAATTTACAAATTTTACTACATTTTAAAATGTGAAATACGTAGAAGTCATTTATAGGCATCTGCTTCAGAAATATTAGCTTTAACAAAGTTCAACCCCCTGAGGGATAAGCAAATTGGCTGAAGTATAAACTTGTTTTCACTGCATGTGATTTAAATTAAAACTTTTAACTGAAAAATTATTTTCATTAATTTTTAAAAATGGTTATATACGTCTTGTCCATGCTTTAAATTTTAAAATTTATTAAAATTGTGAAATTTATAAAAATTATGACTGTCAGGTGACAGGTTTATGTCTGTATTCCTCAGAGGGTTAAAGAAATAACATTAAAAGTTAAAATTTTAATCTCATGATGAGAAACAAGTTTACACTTTAGCCAATTTGCTTATATCCTCTTATATAGAAAATATATATAAATATAAATCTATCTATAAAAACTTTATGCAAAAACTTCATGCTTCAAAAACAAAAATATATATAAAAACAAATCTTTTTCTATAATCAGGCGATCTAATTCTATAAATAGACATTCAGTGGATGAACGAATTTGATGAAATGATTACTTTTGTATCTGAGAAGTAGTACTATGGTTATGTGTTTTTGACGTATAACCAAATTATTATCTTACCCCTCATGTGGGGTTATGGTGTTTGTGCTTCAACATTGGTAGTTTGCTAAAAAGATTTCTTAACAAATAATTACAATTGAGTTACTCTTCACAGAATGAGCATAAGTTTTAATACAATCAAATATTAATGAATTTCCAAAGTTTTTTCCAGTAATTTATTGTAATAAAGTTTTATTTTCTCAAATTAAACTTAATATCATTCATAGTACTGAGCTTGAGTTTTTTCTTTGACAGCAAGCTATGCTTTTTTGGATTTTCAATTGTCATTAGATGTTTTTGTGCAATGTACTCTAACAAAATGAAGAGATATAAACAATTTTTTTTTTTTTGGGGGGGGGGGGGGGGAGATCTTTCAATTAACCAAATTATTGTGAAAATTACAACACAAATCACATAAGTTTCTCAATTGCACAGTTGTTTCACATCTTAATAAAGGAGACATTACTGTCATAAGATTTATTTGTACAAGATTTCTCTTCCAAAACTTTATTGTCCCATGTTCACATGTTTAAATATATTGTGTTACAATGTTATTTACCTGCTTTTAAAAGACCTTTTATATGAGTTGCATCCTAATTTTTTTTCTTTTTACTATCTTAAACATCATTTAAAGTGTTTGTTATTCTATTTCATTTTTTTAATTAAGATTTTAAATCTGATCTATGTTTGGCACAGCTTAATGTGATTCTTGAGCGATAAAACATGAACCAACTTTGATTATTTTTATTATTATAAACAATTAGAGCACTTTGCATATTTTTGTTATTTTTCAGTCTCAACTTTTTATTCTAAAAATCTAAACTTTGTGAAATAGATTCATTATGCGTCCAGAATGAAATAGTAAAAAACTTTTGAAAAAATCTTAATTCTTTTAACTAAAATTTAAGGAGAAAAAATTGGAATCGTAACTTTCGAATAAATTATAACAATACTTTTTTCAAAACTTTATTTGTTAAAATCAATTTTTAAATATCCAAAATATGCATGCTTGAAGAATTTAGGGTCAATTTATTTGTTAAAATTGTTTTGGCGTTAATTTTAATGTACCATGTTTTTGCTATTTTCATTTAATTAAAACAAACATTATTTAATTTTTCAAAAGAGAGGATTCTTATCTAAGATACATAAGTGCGAGCTTAACTTAGTCAAAAAAAAAATTGCAAGCTGATGATTCCAAATGGAATCATTGGGGATGAAAGGGTTTAAACCATGGATTCCCCTAATGGGCTTGTTTCACGGAGGATCTGGAATAGCTATACAGTTTTGTTTGCATGTCTATTTTGATGTCTTCCAACAGTATTGCCACCAGTTTTAGGAGAAAAACTACGAAAAAATACCATTTAATTCTAAAATTACAAAAACATTCCATAAAATTACTAGCGAAGCGTTTCACGTTTTTTTAGTCTCACTAAAAAGATTCCAAAATGCAGCTAGTATTTTTAAGATATTTTTTTGTAATTTTAGAATAATTCTAAAATTACAAAAAATATCGTAAAATACTAGCTGCATTTTGGAATCTTTTTAGTGACTTTAAAAAAACGTGAAACGCTTTGCTAGTATTTTTATGGAATGTTTTTGTAATTTTAGAATTAAATGCTATTTTTTTCGTAGTTTTTCTCCTAAAACTGGTGGCAATACTGTTGGAAGACATCAAAATAGACATGCAAACAAAAACTGCATAGCTATTGCCAGATCCTCCGTGAAACAAGCCCATTGTTGTGAGCAGGATATTTAACCAACTTTAGTTCTTTATTTTTTTAATAATTTGTCGAACAGACCTCCAGGGAACTCAAGGTATCCGGTGCAATCGGCTCGTGCGTTTCCCTCCACAGCAAGAGCAGCAGCGTGTCCGACACAGAAGTTGGCATCGGGGGCACCTCACAGTGGAAGTTCTGCGGAATATCACCTGGCAACACTGTCGGCATATTCTTTGAGATCGTCAACCAGGCAAGAAGGATTACTTTTTTTCGGTTTCTTTTCTCAAACAGTCTTGCTTGGATTATTCCATGATGACATGAATCTCTAAAGCTTAAAAACTTTTTACTGTAACTTTAAACCTAATATTTGAAAAATTTACGTTCACCATTGATACCAAAAATAAGGAAAAGTAAATAATTAGTTTGAGAAATAAAAATAATAATTTAAGAATTAATTAATAATTAAATTAATAATTTAAGATTTAATTTTTAATCATTAGTAACTGAAAAACTAATTATTATCTTGTGTATTACATCTGAGCTTTTAGTACACACGTTTATTGATGTCTTACATTTGAGCCTTTGCTTTTACATTAATCACATCTTTTTAATTAAAAAAAAACCCATTATATTATATCTTATTGTATTTAGTATCTGTAAGCAGACTTGTTGGAAAAACAAATTATCTGTTTTGACATGCCATATTTATAAACAGAAAAGTTTGTCTCATAACTAGTTAATTGATTAATTAGTTTTCACTGCTTTATAAACATGGTACTTTTTATGAACTACTTTTTGTTCTGTTGGTCACAACTGAACTTTATAGTTATATATAGTTTACAAGTTCATTTTATTGATAGTTTTTTCTTTACCTGCATACAAACATAAGAATATTACGGAAATGATTTTTTTACTGTTGGAATTTAAACTAGGAGTTGCAAAATTGTTGTAGCATAAGTCACTATAAATGATCCATTGGTGTGTCAATTTTTAGTTTAAGTTTAAGTAAAATATCGGTTTATCAGTTGCTTTGTCAATAAAAACATTTTTGAACAATAAAAACTGTGATAAAGTTCCCACACTAAAATAGTTTTAAAATTGTTAAAAAGGTTTTAATAATAATAGGTTCAAATAATTAAACTAAAGCAATTTCAAAGTCTTTAAACATCAAATTCTTTTGTAATATATATTTTCTTTCTCCCTGCACAGCACAATGCTCCCATACCTCAAGGTGGCCGGGGATGCATTCAGTTTATCACCCAGTATCAGCACTCAAGTGGCCAGAGGAAAATAAGAGTTACAACTATCGCCAGGAAGTGAGTTGTGCCCAACGTGTTAATTGTGATTGATTTTTAAATCCATTCTTTGCCCCTTTCGATTACAAGTCGAATTCGAATATTTATTTTAAGCATTATCAATCAAATGCAATTTCTCCCATTGTACATTGTAAAATATTCCTTATACATTTTTTTGGGTTTACTCAACTTGAACATTAAAAACAATTAGTTTGAAGTCAATGCCTTGCCTGAAATTAATAAAAACTCATATTATTTCTTTACTTTGCATATCAAATACCATTCTTACACTATTTTCTCTTTTTACAGCTGGGCAGATGCGTCTGCCAACTTGCACCACATTTCTGCTGGTTTCGACCAAGAGGCAGCTGCTGTCCTGATGGCTCGTTTGGCCTGCTTCAGGGCAGAAGGTGACGATGGGGCTGATGTCTTGAGGTGGCTGGACAGGACACTCATCAGACTGGTAGGATTTACTTGCAGCCCATTTCTTTCTGCAGCTTGTTGTGCGATCCAGGCCACTCCAAATGCAGCCTTTGTTTTTCTAGTTGCAGACCTTCAGCACTTTAATGTCTTCAAGCACTTTTCGTAGTACAGTCCCTGGACAAATTATTAGACGCACTGTATTTTTTTAGCAATGATGAAACAAACCAAAGAATGCCATATCATTAAAAAGATGTCGATATATGTATTAAGTATAGCAGATAGTATTTTCTATTCAATAGCTTAAGTTTAGGAACACAAATGTCCTTCTAAAGGTATTTTGTTCATCATTGATTGATACATGAAATCTTGCAGTGCGTCTAATAATTTGTCCAGGGACTGTATATACTATAGTAATGTCTTAATTGTATCTCATTTCTTAAAATCATGTCTTGATTTAGAATCGTACTTCAAATTTATCTTTTTAAATATTTTATTTGTTAGAGTATACTAACAATGAGTCAGTCTACTATAAACCTTTCTACGCCACTATAACAATGCACATTATCCGATTGGTATTAATTGAAAGCATACTTTAAAATTCATATCCCCCAGTTTAAGTATTTTCAACTATCCAAAGTGGCCAATGCGCAGACCAGACCCTATACTTAAGATATGATTTTGAGAATGAGTTTTGCAACTACACTTCATGTCTTGTGCTCTCCAAACTTTTACTTTTAGCCTACCTTCTTTTTTTTTAATTTTGAAAGAATTAAAAAAATGGAAAAATTGTGTATTGACATGCTGAAAATGTCAGTATCCACTTCTAAAATCAAACAAAAAGTATCAGAGATAGGTCTTTGATGTCACACCATCAAGATCAAAAGTGCGATCTGATGAACAGTAGTGTTTTGCGTTTTTATTTCTATGGTGTATAAATCTAGTGTGGAGGCTGTTCTAGGTGACAGTTACTGTTACAAACCTTGTTTTTGAATAAGAATTTCGGTAAGTATCATGAAAGTAGGCTATTTTAGTTCTTTTTAGAACTTGTTGTTAGATACAATATACACAATAGTTCCATAAACCCCTTATTTCACTTAGTTAGCACTAGTTCACTGTGTTAAAAGAAAGGATTATGATGCGAAAATATTTCTATATATATTTCCCTTTTTTTACACTTCATTTAGAGTAGAGATGCACCGAATATTCGGTCTTCGGCCTATTTGGCCACTTTAGCCGAATATTCGTTTGGCCGAATAGTTAAACTATCGGACCGATAGTGAAATTTAAAAATTTCTTCAAGTTATCATCTTGTAAAAATGACGAAAAATTCCAAAACAGGACTTGTTTTCTTTTATAATAGACTCAAATTCTTAAGTTTTAGTTATTTATAATGTTAAATCAAGCTTTACTCAAGTTATATTAAATAAACATGTATATTTAAGTTAACAGTTACAATGAGTGCGCTTTAAAAAAAAAACAATAATTACTATATATATATCACAATTGTAATTTTTTCACTAAAAGATAAAAAAAATTAATTTTAATTGTATAATAATATTGTAAGCCATGGTTTTATTATTTTTCTGAATTTCATTCTACACCGGATCCACCTACTTCTGTTTTTGTTTTCATACTTCGTTTTCGTGTTGTGATTTTACCAATTTACACTTTCTGAAAGGCTTGTTTTGATAACAAACGAGTACTACTTTATTCTGTGTTGCTTCAATTAAAAATTTAATAGCTATATTGTATTAAAATTATTGTGTGATTGTGTACTTATATGTTTATGTTTAATTGAAATTGATGAATAATAAATACAACTTAGATCCGACAAAAAATAAATTGGTTTAGGTAGGCCGAATATTCGGTATTCGGCCAAATTTGGTATTCGGTGCATCCCTAATTTAGAGTTATAATCTATGTCTTCTTTATAGTGTCAGAAGTTTGGAGAGTTCAACAAAGATGACCCCGTGTCCTTCAGATTTTCAGAGAACTTCTCTCTGTACCCACAGTTTATGTTCCATTTGAGACGGTCACAGTTTCTGCAGGTCTTCAATAACTCTCCGGATGAGACATCTTACTACAGGTCTGCATTTTTTATTTCCTACATATGTTTGTTAGTGTAAAGTTAGTTTTCTGTGTTCTGTTACTTAAAATCGAAACAATTTAGTTTTTTTGATATACTGTCCCTTTAAAACGGTAATTTAAAAACAAAATAACAATTTAACATTATCTTTAGTAATAGTTTGTTTTTCTATCTCAAATACATTGGTAAAAAGCTCTCCAAGTACAAGCTTTTTCTATAGTATAATTCAATGTTGGATGTTGTCACTAGTTTTTGTTTCTTAATTTGTGATTATAATAAATGACTTATTTGTGAAAAAAAAAGTGCATTCATTAATTTAACCTGAAGTTTCTTATGCTGAAAACGTAACTATTCTCCACCAAATATTTTGTTGGGCAGAAAAGAAAAAATATTTGGTGCCATAAATCAGAATTAAACCGCATTTGTGAATTTACCTGTTAATTGAATTTTTAATGTTATTTGAATTCCCAGAGTTCAGACCTTTTTTACAGATGTTTTGACGAATATTAACCTCTTACTTCTGAAAAAAATCCTATGCATATATCTTTTGTACAAACATATTTTTCAACTAATTATAAATTTATAAATGTTTTGTAGGTAATTTTGAAAAAATGTTTAACATTTGCTAAATGTAATTTGAGGTTTTGAGAAAAAGTACATCTTTTTTTTTTGCTATGAATAAACAGACAAGCTCTGTCAGTGTTTTGTGATTAATAGTCCATTTTAACTTAAACTTTACCGACCGGCCGTCGATTAATCAAGATTGCTCCCCAGTGCTTACCGACCGGTCGTCGATTAATTGACTTTTGATCTTCCTGATAGATTTGGTTAGGTTAGGAGGCCGTGTTCAGTCTACGCCTTGATCCACGTCCGGTGAAAAGGCATAGTACGACCGGTGACGGCGGGAAAGGGCATAGTATGTTCGAACCGCTACCGGTGGTAAAGTGTTAAGTTTTAATCTAAAATGTCTTATAAACTAAATAGTGAAAAAAGTGGTTTGCAAGCCTCTGTAATCTCATTTAACCACTTCTTAGTCATGTTTTAATACAATTTTATACATAAGCTGCTTTGGTACAGTGTTTTTCTAAAGATTTGAGCATTTATTCTATAATTATAAAGGTGTCTCGAAAAATTGTTAAATGAGTTGTGAAGTGTGATTTACAAAGTTCTTTGTGTGTTACCCTGTGTGAAGAAGTTAATTTTATATAACTTGAAGAAGACACCCGTTTTGTATTGTTTCCTCTGTTTTTTCAGACACATGCTGGTGAAAGAAGACCTCAACAATTCCTTGATTATGATC
>JAFNEN010000995.1:0-99870 GCA_019343175.1 Oedothorax gibbosus | reverse complement strand
TATGCTGCAGTTGTTGAATTATCTGAATGTTCTCATACTTTATTTACAAAATCCTTCGATTTTTTTTTCACCCAAAATGTCACAAAAAAGTACTTAAATATGTTTTTTAAAGTGTTTTATTTTAAATTAATCATATAGGTTTATCAAAATGTATCAAACCGTATGTGAAAAAGTGAGCTTCTATTCTGTTAACTTAATAGGAGAAGCGTCTCTTTTCTGCGTATAGTTCAATCTAACATTTTATTAGTAAGTCAAAAAAAAAGTCTTCATTAAAACAACAAAAACACATAACCAAGAATATATATTCTTTTTTTATTTATTTAAAGCAATGAACAGCTTTATCTCATATCTTTCCAATTACATAACAAATTTTGGGCTTTTCAAATATCGCGACAGTTAAATTTTGCTTTAGTTCTCTCAGTGCCAAGCCTTCGTATTTTAAAGAATAAACAACACTAAATGAAAAAGAGTGGTATTTGGACAAAGAATATAGGGAAACTAGCTTCGTGTGTCTATCATAGCGTGAAAATGAAAGTAACTTAAAAGTAAAGAGTGAGTTTTGTCTGGTTAAAAAGCTAGCTCACCCGAAAATGCTAAAGAGTTTTCGTTTCACCAAATTTTTTCACTTTCTTAAAATTTTGTTAAAATAAAATAATAAAACGCGCGTAAAGAGTTCTCGAAACACAAGAACCTAATAGTATTTAAAATAAACGTTCTTTACAAAATGCAATGATACCTTCCACCTATACTCGAAATACTCGTAAAATAGATGTTTAAAACAAATAAACTTTTATAAATTGACTTCATTCCCTAACAAAAAATATCACCCACTTAGAAAACGACTATATTAGTGTCTTAAGTTTTTGAACTACAATTTCTTTTCAATAACAATACTCACAAATCATGAAGTTTTACGACCTATGTAGTCTGTTTTTTAAAATAGCTCTCTCGCCCATTTTAAGCATCATATACGTTTGAGAGCTTTTTATTTTGCAAGTAGATATAATAGTTTTCGATTTTTTTATATGAGGGCCTGACATGCATTAAGAGTTAAAAAATTAAACCAGATAAAATATGAGTTTATGCAAATATTTATATAGCTATTCTAAATGCTCCTACATTTACTCACTAGGTTTCATTGCGTTTTCTGAAAAATAAAACTTCCTATTCGAAACATTCCCCGTTCATCTCCGGATAACCTACTGCATTTTCGGGGGAATCCACTAACCCATTCCTCTTACAATAATTTCTTTTAGCCCCAACTACTTTGGAAAATGCAGAAATTCCACAATCAAACGCTTTGCTTCCCTCGATATCCTTATCCAAATTACCAACTCCTTTCTCGTCTCCAATTAACTGAGGGACATAGTCTTCTGCACTTTCAGCCAAGTTTCTTCCAGCGAACTTACTAACGTACTTGGACAACTTTGAACCGTTCAAGGAATTAGGAGTTTCATTCGAATTATTATTAACTCCCTCTGTGGATCCCGCCGAGCTTCCACCATTTAGTTGGAATTCGATTGACATAGCATTCAATTTCTTCTCTCTTTCGCGCAGTCCTTCTTCTTTGTTCTTGAGATCATTCTTCTTATATTCCAGCCAGCTTTCCATCTCTTTCAACTGCTTTTCTTTGCTGATCAAGTTGCGCTCCCAGTTGGTGTTCTCAAATTTCTTGCTATCCAAACTTCGAATCATTTCGTTCAGCTGACGTGACTTGTAGCGCAAGAAGCTTTCATAGGCTACCATCTTCTGCTGTTCTTGGCGCATGGCATAAACTCTCTCCTTTAGCAAGGCCTGCTTTAACTGTTCCTCTGTTCTCAGGGAAGCATCTATCGAACAAAAATTGCTGTTGTCCCTGCTGTTATAGAGCATCGAATAACTGTTGTGGTTTTCCTTGTCTGAAAAAAGAGTTATCCTAAAAGTTATACAAAAATATTTTAATGTTAATTTTAATAATACTGTCTTTTACTGAAACCTTCAAAAAATATCTGTTATTAAGGTAACTTTTAAAGTGAATTCAAATGTAGAATTTTAAAAATATCTAAGTATTTTACATTAATGAACATTAGTAGGTGATGACCATTGATAATAATCAAACAAGCCTGTTATTCCAGACAAAACTCACTGTGCGATGCCACGAGTCTCTTACTCACAACATAATTAGACAGTGTTACTTTATCACCAACCAGTAACTTCCTCAATGTTCGATGTGAAAATCCAATTTTATTTTAAATCAAAATAAAAGAACTATATATATATATATATATATATATATATATATATATATATAATATATATATATATATATATATATATATATATATATATATATATATATATATATATATATATATATATATATATATATATATATATATATATATATATATATATATATATATATAATATATATATATATATATATATATATATATATATATATATATATATATATATATATATATATATATATATATATATATATATATATATATATATATATATATATATTATATATATATATATATTATATATAATACTCTTATACGGCGCCCAAATTTCCTTATATTTCTATCTCTGGAATGGCAACAATCGAAATTAACAAAAATACTACTAATTTCAAAATGGCCGACTGAAAACAACAAAATAATGTTTCTTCAGGAATGGCTTGAAAAAGGGAAAAATAACTATAAATATTATGCACAAAATATAGTTCTATACGGCAGAAAAACATTAAATGTATTTTTTTTTAGAAAAGCACTACGAAATAACACAAGGATTGACAATTCCAGGAATGGCTGCAAAAAGGTTAAAAAATGAAAAATAACCATAAATATTATGTGCAAAACATTGTTCGATATACGGCAGTAAAACAGAAAATATACTTTTTTTGACTATAAAAACACAAAGATTTATAACAAACGTGGAACGTTAAAATGCTGAAGAATTGATTTTAAAAAGTAAATAATTATTTAAAATCGTTAAGCATATAATTAATAAAAGATTGGTATAAAACACTTCAGAATAAATTATATATGCATTTAAGATTTAAATGGATTGACATTTAAAATTTTGGAATTCAATTGCTAATTTCGCCAAAGGTAGCCATAATACCAAGTTGTCGGGGTAAGCAGATTTGGCGTAAAATTACGACGTTTAATGTATGAAAACTTAAATTATAATTTCGATCGACTGAAATTAATAAAAAACGTGTGAAATTCACGTGGTTTGCTAAAATCCATTTACGTCATTATATTTGTTCACGTTATTTCATAGTTGAAAAAGAAAAAATCAAATTGTTTTTAAACATAGTTTTTAAGCGTTAACGGCTACCACGGTATCCAATTTAGTTACAAATGGATCTTAGTTAAGCAGCAAAATATTTTCTCAATAATCTTCACACTCAAATGTTAGGTTAACCTAAAGGACCATGTCCGGATTTGGCACCAAGTCGAAGAATATCGCCAAGTTAAATTGACAACAAACCGAGTGTTTTCCAAGTCTATTGTCACCTTGAAATGACAACAAATGCTTACTCAAAATGCTCAAAACTGAAAATGTCTGCTGAGGTGAACATAAAAGATTTCTTTACTAAAAATTATCGTGGCATTTGCGATCGTAGATATTTTAAACTAAGAAATCAGAACTCAATTTGCTGCACAAAACAATGTGCACAATAATATTTTAAGAAATGATTTCGTATTTTTTTGGTAAATTTAAACTTAATAAACTTAAACGTACCAGGGAGAATTCTCTAACATAACAGATTTAACAAAAACGTAGAACGTTAAAATGCCGAATAATTGATTTAAAATCAGTTAAGATTTAAATGGATTAACATTTAGAAATTACAAATTAGCAAGGCAACGCGTGAGCGCGATCTCCGTTTTAAGTTAAACCTAAAAATGACAAATAAAGATCTCCGTTTTAAGTTAAACCTAGAAATTTGGGGTTGACATAACTTCAAGGTTGCCATAACTTAATTCAAATTTGCTGTGGGTTTAAGAAATGGCAGGGTTGTAATATTTGGCGAATTTCGCTTAAAATACGATCTATTGCGATTCTGCCCGATTTTCGCCGCCAAGTGTTACCATAATACTGATTTGGCATGGTTACCATATTTGGAGAAAAATTGCCGTATATGCTCCTTTAGATTAACCGAATTTTATTTTTAAAAAGATACTAAAACTAGACTAAAATATTTCAATGTACAGTGAGCGAGCGAAGCGAGCCTGGATCGCGAAGGGATCCAAAGGGAACTGCGCAAGCAGTTCCCCGCGGGTTGGCGAGCGATAGCGAGCAGGGATTGCCCCCTAGTTATATAGGAATCTTTAACGTTAGTCATTCAACAAATATTAATCAAAAGAATCTGAACCTTGAATATTATTTTAATACTTATACAGTTGCGTTATATTTTTCCTTATTTATATATATATTATAATAAACATTTCAATTTACCACTATTTTTGTCATTAGCTGTTAAAAAATCTTCACAGGTGTTATTGCTCTTATCCTCATAGTCGTGCATTTGCTGTTTAGTAGGAAAGTCAACACTAGAAGTTTCTGAAGTTTTCTGTGGAATAATAAAATAAATTGCGTTACTTTTTTTGTGCATAATTATTACTATGAACTAGTGTAATTACATATATATGCTCTTATCTTAATAATAAACATAAATCAACACTTTACACAATTTTTTACTCCAATTTTTTTTTATTAAAAATGAAGTATTGAAAAAGATGGAAGAAGACTCATCATACTATTTTTTTTTATTTGTTATACCTCTTTAGCTGTATTCAATCCATCGTCCATTTCAGTGTTATCTTCAAACTGGATATCTTTAAGTGGACGTTCTTTTAATTCACTTTCACCAGATATCATATTTATATCGTGGATATCTTGACGAGATTCCATATTTTCAACTACATATTCATTACTTTGTGTTCCATCACTGTCCTCTGTTTTCTCACAAGCCAGCTCATCAGCACTTGACAATGGCTCGCTATCTTTTGCATCCGATCCACTTTCTCCCTAAAACGTTAAAAAACTAAATATTAGATTTTACAAATTTACAAATAGTAGGAAGATTGCTGGTCAATGAAATAATAACATTGATGTGCACGGATTCATTTTTATAAAAAAATTTCAAAACTAATTTTTCTTAACTATTAATTTCCTTAGGTTGATGTAATTCACCAGCAAACTTCTCCATTTATTGACAAATATTTTTAAAATAACGCTTTTTTCTATTTCAATTATATATCGTGATTTTTTTTTCAATTTAAGACCATTTCCTTTCGTGTTTTGTTTCATATGTTCAATTATCTAGCTCGTTCATTTCACCATGCTTACTAAACTTAAAGATCTTAATTTAAGTTCCCTTTAATCCTCCTCTGTTTAAATAAATGAAATACATTTGTAGTTATATTTCTTAAACCTTAATCTATATTTACTATGAAACATTTTATAGCCTTCGTATGGCTCTAGCGCGACGATAATTCGACTCAACTCTATGAACCATTGACTCAAACTCTCTCAACTATATGAACCATTGACTCAAACTCTCTCAACTATAAACCATTTTTATAGCATTGTATTTATTTTTCTCAATTAACTCAATATCTTTCTTAATAATTAATAACCAAATTCTACACAATATACTCTAGACTCAGCTTCAACAAGCATTTATGCGTCAACTTAATTAACTTTTTGCTTTTATGATACACTCTTCTTGTGTAACATAGTTAACTATTAGCCTAAACTTTTACCTCTGAATCCTGTTGGTTCTATTTTAAAATACTCCTTTACTAATGTTGCCACCCATAAAATGATACTAATGTTCTTTGAATCAAATCAGAAACAAATTCTAATGTTCGAACAATTGAATTTTATTCTAAGTGTGTAAACACTAATATAAATTTACACAAGTATAAAAATAAACACTTTAGTGCATTCTGAAATGTTATTTTGATAAATCGACTTACGATACTCTCCTGCGATGTTGATGCTGGCGAGACTTTAATAATGCCTTCCAGGATATTTTTACCATTCGAAGGATCGATGATTGGCAACGCCTTTTTGCTTTTGATAGCTACGTCATGATCTTTTAGTGCATCAAAAAGAAAAGCAGTAGTTAAAGTATTTTATTTTAATATCCGATTTTTTAGCACAAATAAAACTGTTGCATATTTAAATCTTAGGGTTCCAGCCTTCCAGCCAACACAAGGATATTTATTTGCTACCAAAGTTTCACATGAGCTATTTAAGAATGTCACAGAATGTAAAAAGTTTTTTTTTATATAAAGAAAAGTATTCACACTCAATACATGCTTTTATGAATTTGTATTTTAATCAAATTCAGTGAACACTTACTGTTTTGTGTGGATCCATTGTAATAATTCCACATATCCTCATAAGAAGTCCGCTTGGAAAAAGGCACCTATAACAACATATAAACACATTCTATTAAATTTGTTGATTTAATTAAATACATAAAAAAATACTCGTATATTGCAATTCATTTGTATATTATTATATGATCGGCTGCATGTCTAATTTTCCAAATTTCTAATCAAATTGTTCGCAAAATTAAGCAGTGAACTAACTGATCATCCATAGAAATTTTAAAATCTTAACTCCGCCGAAATAAAACTGCCAGAAGAAATACATTAAATTACCGCCACTAATTGGTAAGGTTTTCGCCAACTGGCAACATTCAAAATTTAGTTTTATAAGTATACTACTCAGAATTTGAATATTACCAATTTTGTAGCTGATAAGTTTTCTTCTATTTAAAATTAAATTATTTTTTACAAGCAAATATTTTAAATGTCACAATTTCGTACGATCGGTGTGTATGAAGAACGAAAGAGGAATTATTAAATACCAAAAGTTTATGCATTAATTTTTAATGGCGAAGTAACATAATTAAATTATACTAGACAATGTTAAAGGGAGAATTCAATTGAAAACATAAGTTTGGAAATATCTTTGGGGTGATATAAAATGTTATATTTTTGCTCAAGCAAAATCTCCGAACTCGCATTTAAATCATTAACAGCGCAAGAAAATTTACCACGCGAAAATTAACTGTCTGTTTAAGGTTATCTAGCTAAACAAAATATAATATAAATGAAGACAATCGTTCCAAACAATTTATCGAGAACAAATTAAGTTACACAAAAAACAAATTTAAAAAACTTAAAGTTAACGTTTTCACGCGGAAATGAAGGTGTTAATAGTGTTCACAAAATCGTCGTTAATGGGTTAATTTTGGAAGACCAAAACCGTCAAATTGTAGTGGATAAATTTAAATTAAACAGTATGATACTTACTGCCGTTTGTGAAGCTGGCCAGTTAGAGGAGAACGCATCATCAAACAAGTCGAATTTGTAGTCCGCTGCAGTTGAAACTGGAAATTTTCTTGCCGGATTAATGTTGTATGGCAGATAGAAAGAACGTGATTTCGTAGGCGCACCATAGTATCCTGAATTAGGCTGGGGAAGTAATTAATGTCAATGAAAAGGAAAGAAAATCATTTCTTAAACTTTTCAAATTTTACGTACAGTTTTCGGAACAAGAACTTGGGTTATATAACACCACACGACTTTCAATTACCATTCAATAAATAAATAAGTTTAAAGTTAATTATAATCCCGATAAGGAAATTTCATTAACGTAAAAAGTACTATAGCAGCATCTTTTGCTCATGGTTGGTTTTCTCAAAAACCTAACTGTGACGTCCGACAAATAGTGGAAACTCGTGTACAAAATTTGAAGTCTGTAGATCTTTTCGTTTTTTAGCAATAGTTATAAAGCCACTAAGTTCTAAGGCACCCTTTGCGCAGGTGCGATTTTCTCGAAAACTTTATTATGACGTTTGATAGGTACCAAGAAGTCGTGTACCTAATTTAAAGTTCGTAACTCTTTTAGTTTGGGCTGTAGAGTGGTATCAGACAGATGAACCTAAGTTCAAAAACCTCTTTTTTGAAATCAGCTCCATCCAGAGCATGTAGAAAACACAAAATATCCATTTCGGATTTTGAACCATCGCAATACTTTCATTACCTTTTATTTCATATTAGAAAATTGAAAGTAATATATATTTAATGAAAATGTAATCAGCATTTGAAATTATGAATTACATTTTTAGTCTACTTTAAAAAAAATCTTTAAAACATTAATACTACAATCAACCTTTTAAAACATCCGAATTTTGTAAATAAAAAAATAGTAACTTACTTTATAGCTTGATGAGTAAAGTGGACCATTTCTAGAATAGTAATTCGAGAAAATGCGACTAGTTCGAAACATCTGCAAGAAAGAAACGCAGAAGAAAGAAATATGAAGCATCAAGAAGTATCCTTACACTATCAAAGTATTCACATTACAGATCGAAAAGTTTTAACAACATTTATTATGTTTTAATTCATTTAATAGAAATTTTAACGGTAAATTTATCCAAACAAAAAATAATATATCTATGCAATTGAGCTAAATACACAAATTCAACCGAATGGGAATGTTTCAGATGGTATAACGCTCTTGTTTTCATTTTTATCCGTACTAGAGTTCATTGGTTGCTTCGGTTTCACTTACTGTGATTTCATTGGTTGCTTCAGTTTCATTCTCAAAATGACCGATATAGATGAAAATACGTTTTTCTTTCTATGCAAGTTTCTTTAACAAATGTTTTGAACAACCAACAGCACAGCAAGAAGTTGGCATTTAAAAAATTTAATACGTAAAATATTCTTAGAAAGCTCAATTTTGAATGTTAAAACATAAGTAATTCCAGGCAACAAATTACAACAAACCGTTAGAGCTGTTGCCATCCATGACGTGAAACAACCCCATGCTAAAACATAAGTAATTCCAGGCAACAAATGACAACAAACCGTTGGAGCTGTTGCCATCCACGACGTGAAACAACCCCATTGGAAATTTACGAAAAGTTTATTAATTTCTTCGATTTTAAACACTTTCACATTGATTAATAATATTATTATAAATATATATTGGAGACTGGGGAGCTTTGGCCATAGTTTCAGAATTTTATTTTTATATATTTTATTTTTACACTAAAAGTTTCATATGATAGCACATATTAAAGGAAACTTTATTGGCAACAAGTATATAATAGTGATAATATAAATAATGCATTTTTCTTTTTTAAATATATTGTTTTTTAAAACTTAGAAACTTGGCCAAGTCTCCCTTATTAAGGGAGACTTGGCCCATGGTAAGGGAGACTTGGCTCATGCAAAAATGCCTAATTTTAAAGGGCAAAATAGTAAATATTTCAAATTAATTTTGTAAGCATTAAATTTTTTAAAAAATTATATTATAATTCAACACTCTGGAACTCATTTAAAAATCATGTTTACCGTAATATTTAGAGTAATACATTTTTCTAGTATTGTATGAATTAAAAATTCTAATATTGTCTATAACAAATATTTTTTTTTTATATCAAAGATTATATTAGATTTTTTATATCAAAGATTTTTTTATATCATTTTATTATATATATTTTTCAAAGCTACTCGTTCGTCCCCCCTCCCCCAACAAAGAAAAAATTTGATAATATCTTAATATTAATCTGGGGTATTATTATACTTGAATTAATAACTTATATATTTTTTGCAGAAAAAGTTTGATATTTGGTCATGAATGATAAGTTTGATTTAGTTGAGGTTTTCGTTTTATTCTAAACAAGTACAAATAATAATAATCAATCTATTACCTTCATAAAGTTATAATCATACGTTATTATTAACCGTGTATTTGATAAACATTATGTATAGATTTTCATAACTAGTTCACTTAGAGAGCCTTGGTCCAGTGGCCAACCCTCCCTTACATAGAGTGGCCAACCCTCCCCACCTAGACATTTCGTACAGAATGGCACATGGTGCTTTGAAGCCTACTTTATTGCACAAACTTTCTAGCTAAAATAAAACTTTAATAAAACAGTATTTTAAAAATACCATATACTTAAACTTAATTTAATTGGTTTTTCTGAAAAAATCTTACAAATTATGTCTAAAATGTTTACTTTTTGGGGTGAGAAACTTTCTTTTTTTATTTTCTCTTCAAGGTAAAATAGTAGCTTAATAAAACTAAGGTGGCTATCTGCTGACAACAGTAGCTTTGAGTACCATCTATTGAGAAAATGCTAAAATATTTTTTAATACTAAAATTTAAAGGTGGGCCAAGTCTCCCTTATGGCCAAGCCTCCCCAGTCTCCAATACAATTACTTAAATACCCTTTATTAGCTATATAGTTAAATAGAAGTAAGAGCTTACCGATTCAGAATCAGGTTTCATGGTTCCCTGATATACTGTGCGTAAGTTGAGTGAATTATTGCCGTTAGATCCAAAGTTATTATCCACTTGGTGCAAATACAGCTAACCGAAAAAAATTAAATTAAAAATAAAATCAGTAATTAATTTCAATTGAATAGTGAGAAGCCTAAAATTAGTACCATTTTATAGGTAAACGGTCAGAATGTAAGAGTACATTTAATGGGCAAAGTTTCTAAGTGCAAATTTTAAGAATATATATAATTTTTAAAAGTTAGATTCCATCAATTTAGAAAATTGAAAACGAACGTATATCATTTATATATATATATCTATATATAAAAGGCAAAGTCCTGACTTACTGACTCACCCACTCACGTATAAACGCCCAGCCAAAACTACTGGAGGTACAGCTAACAAATTTTTGGAAAATATTCTTTTTATATCGTAGGCGTCATTTAAGAAGCGATTTTTCGAAATTCGAACCCGAACGGGTGTAGAAGTGCAAAACGTGGGCCGATTTCTCCATAGGAATAGCATTGTAAGATTAGAATTTATACTTTTTATTTCAATTTAAAAGAAATTTCAGCTTCATTTTTTGAACGAAAATTAAGTATAAGCACGTGAGTTTAATTTGTAGGATTGCTATTTGAATATCATTATTTTATTTATTGAATTTAAATCTTTTGATATTTTTTTTGTTTCCGAATTTAATTTTTAATTGATTTTACAAATGGTAAGAAGTGAAGATATTGCTACAATGTCTCATGACAGTAAAGGCGATAGCTATTCTAGATCTCATGAATACTTCTAAGAAATGTTAATTTCCTCTACGTATAGCGTACGAACTTTATGTTTATGAAACTGTCAATTTTGGTACAGCTATGATATAATAGGCGATTGAATTTTGGCATCGCGGCTTTTGGCGAAGTTAAAAATTTAACATAGGGTAGCTATTCGCAAACAGTTGTATGGTTTAGGGTTAGTTTGAAAAATCGTCGCACTAGAGCTATACAAGAGGGATATTTTCCACGGGCGTCTTGATTTAGAACCACAGTCAGGTGACGAGCCGACACCTGATGAGTAGGCACCCAATGCAACTTTTACATCGTACGCAGCGGACTTTGAAAAATATTTAACGCGCACTCCCACCACATGGGGTATTATTCGTCGGACATTTTTGGTTGCATTTGCTGTTTATAAGTCGGCAGTTATTTTGACGATGCCCGGACCAAAATATGGGACGTATCGCATGAGAGGCGAACGCCTTTACCGAATGGACTCCCCAGCCCTGTCGAGTGGTCGAATATGGAGTGGAATGTTTTCCGGGTGTAGGATCGCAAATAGAAACTGGCCACGATATCAAAGCTATTCTGGCAATTTAAACAGAGCCTATGGGAAAACCCTCTAACTTCTAGAAGTTCGGGATACGATCGGATTTCTTTTTTTAAAATTAATGCTGATATTAGAGTGGGAGGAAATTATAATATACAGATGGAGTGCTGACCAGTGGAGCCGGTAAAAAATAAATGTTTACATAAAAAAACAATCACCGTTATTAAGGGTACACCCGTGCAACGCCGGGTTTATAAAGCTAGTATTTTATAAGTTTGGAAAATATATTCTTCCATCAAAGTATAATTTATAGTAATTAAGGTATACTAGGGGCACGCTCCCTGCTCGCTATCGCTCGCCAACCTCCGGGAACTGCTTGCGCAGTTCCCAGAAAATTTTCTTGCGCGACTTTGTTTATAAGTTGATCCTGTTCATTTTCCTTCATCATTCTGATTTTCTTATTTTAAAATATAAAGTATAAACAAACTCGAAGAAAATTTGGGAGCCGTATAAGAGTATTATATATATAGATAATTGTTAAAGTTGCTGGTCTGTTCATTGGTGAGTCTGAAAATTTAGGGTTGCTATACCTATCGAATCGTATGAAATATGAAATGGAATGTTTACCACACTTTGGCATTTTCATTACTTGGCAACATATCGCAAATCGCCAAATTAAGACCGGTCATTACATCATAGCTGTTCCGTTCTTAGA
This sequence comes from Oedothorax gibbosus, assembly GCA_019343175.1. NCBI lineage: Eukaryota > Metazoa > Arthropoda > Arachnida > Araneae > Linyphiidae > Oedothorax > Oedothorax gibbosus. The sequence goes on along the minus strand of JAFNEN010000995.1, from coordinate 87,515 downwards.
TATTGACTATACTTGAGTATACAGAATCGCGACAACCTTTAGAATATTAACCCACGTTCACCATTGTCATCATTCTAGTAAAGCACGGCGGATAGCTATTGGCCTGGAAGGCTCTAAATTGGCACTAAATTGTCTCGGACTGTGATAGAAGTAGTTTGCCAACTCTCCAAAACTCTAGTACAAATCTATACTGAGTGCCTCTAGTAAAAATATATAAACCTACTTTATCTTTAATGATCTCAAGGTCCTTCAAACTTTTGGGTTTCTGCAGAGAAAAAGGATGTAGTCTTAGTTGCAGTAAGAAATCACGTTCATATCTTCTTGAAGACGATTTTGTTGGGATCGCATCCATATTTTCAAAAGAACAAATCTATAAAACGATTAAGAATTTTTTTTTTTTTTAATCTTGTTTTACAAAAGATTTTACTGCCTAGTAATACATTATTAATAGTGGAGAAATAATTCTCAACATGTCTTTATAATAGTGAGGCAATAACAATTATAGTTAAAATATGCTGTGATATCTTGGTAATATCTTTAAATTTATTTTTAAAATAAGGCCAAAGATCGCCGAGTTCGAACAAAATTCATCTAAGATTGCCAATAGTTAGTATTTCTGATGTCGCATACGGGGGAGAATTTAAAAATAAAAAATATATATTCTGTGCTAAAGAGAGAGAATATTTAAATAAAAAACGCACGAGAATTAAAAGAATCATGTGTGCTCGAGGAGGAAAACGATTGTGTTTGATTTGACTAATGCATCGATATTTAAAACATCGCCAAGTAAAAAATTCTTCCATAAAACCCCATTTATTTCTCAAAACATTTTACACATTTTTTTGCAGTTTCTTTCCTTTGGAAAGTTAGCCATTTTTTAAAACAAATTAAATCATCAAGTCAACAAAAAGTTTAATATATTCAGTTAATCTAACTTTTTTCTGCAGAATTTCTCCATTCATCTCAGCCGAAGTAGCCAAAACTTCTCATGCAAACATGCGTTTTTGAACATAAATTGCATAAATAGAAAATTTAACATTCGATGATTGAAATTAGATCCATGGATTTTTAAATAGATTTTAACTTAAAAAAACTTGCTGACAGAAAAAAAGGACACTACTAAATCACATAAGAGCAACTAATAAATGATTCCAATTTTATAATTTCAGTTTATTTCTAATTTTTAAGTATATAAATTAATAATAATAAAAGTGATTACTTTAACAAAGCAACATCCAAACTAACTTATAATTAATTTTAAAAAAATTACATTTGTATCTAAAATAGCTTTTCTTTACTTAATTTCTAAACATTGCAGTTACATACTTCCAAATAAGATGTTTTAAAACAATTGTAATTACTCAGATCCTCACTCTTTCTATCTCCTACATTTTATACTTACATTAAATACTAATTAAAGCTGGCTTGATAAATTCAACTCATAAATATTACCAGTTCCGAAATTCCTTTATTAATCAAACAGTAAAAATCTCAATAAATAACCAGCCTTATTAAGCCTTAGACATTTCTTCGTATAAAAAATATTTAAAACTTAAAATATTAATCGAAAATTTGAATGTGTTGCCATATTAGTTTCCATAACATTTCCACTCACATAAATCACTTCCTCGTGAAAAAATATTTTATTAAAGTAATAAAATAAAAATCAAATAGTTATTAAAATGTTATATATATATAACCAGCCAATATTATAACAAAAAAATCTTTTGTGTGTGTGTGTGTCTTCACCAAAATGCCTATACAATGTTTGAGTTCCAATGCTATTGAATTAAATAAATATAAAAAGCGTAAAAATAAGTTATATATTTTTATTCTACAGGTGTATAAAATTCCAAAGCGTCAATTTGTGGTTTCTCACTAATACTCCTCAGCCTAATAACAATGATCTTTCGAGGCTAGAAGTGAATTTTAAAAAAATGCATGCAAATCCTTGAGTTTTTTTTTCAATGCATGAAATAAATTTTTAAAATACTTTTTGTGGGCGTACGGTATTTTGGACTTGGTCTGGACTTGATCTGGACCAAGTGGAGTAAGAAACAACAACAACTTTTAAAAATAGATATCTATGCAACAAATGCGTAAAGTAAAACTTTTTAAAACGAAGGGGTTGGACGAGCGAGGTACGAAGCGAGACCAATAATTTCCATAAGTTTCAAAAAGTTTAATTTACACACAGATTGGCATACAAATTTTTTTAAAAAATATTTTTAACAGTACATTCATAATTTTTTAAGTTACTTAACAGTTTCCCAAAGTTTAAAAATTCAATTTTACTCGTGCTTAATATGGTATTTTTCAAGATCAGATCAAATGAAAAATGTAGATGTAGTGTAGAATGAAACAGTGAGAAAAAAACTAATTTTTCGACTTTGTGCTTAAAACTAACTTTTCCTAATATAATGGGGGGGGGGGGGAAACCTCTCAAATCAATGAATTTTTTTTAATGTGATGCTTTTAAATAAATTGTGTTTAAAAGCTACTTTTACGTAATGGTGCAACAAAGTACGAGCTTCTGATTGGTGTAAAAATCTTCAATTGAATGTTTTTTTTTTTTTTTTTAAATAATTCATGCACCGTTTTGCGGGGGCATAAAATATGTCGTACTTCCTGCTTTCTGAGATGCTTTGGCACTGGGAACCGTTTTTCCAGAAAAAATTCTAGATCATTAGTAAAGTTCCTTTTCTAGTCTAAGGACAAAATCATACAGTTGACAAGACACGTTTTAATTTTTTTTTATAAATATTGAAATGGCGATTCTCATTTTGATAAAACTAGTACAATATTATTCCACTAGATAGCAGCACCAAAACTTATAACTAACAAGAGCCGGCGGAGCCGGCAAAAAGTTTGACTTAACTGTGACTAAAACAAATTGTACCATCTTTAAAATTTTATGAATAGACGAATAAAATTGTAATAACTTTTTTCGAACAGGTACTTACATCAAACTAACCATCCGATAAGTAACTACTGTGGTGATTTATCAATCTCGAGGCTTTGCCTTTATTAACTAATAATGTTTGATTACGTTTTCTTAGTTGGCAACGCAAATACGACATGCTGAAATGTTGACATCTTCGTCGATATTTATTTCCCTTTTCCCTCTTTTCCCTCATTCTTAGAGTAAACATTAGCATTTATTTTTAATTTAGTAACTTAAGAATATTTTAAAGGCCTCTTAACATTATATTTTTTTCTCTGTTCAACTATTTATAAAATATTGCAGTGCATTTATTTTGACCCTTATGTGTCCTATAATAAACATTTTTTAATATATTTTGAAGCTGGATTTTTAAATTTCCATCTATATATTAATCTTTAGTAAATTTAAAATGGATAAACCCTCTGTAAGTGTTATATTTTATTCTTATTTGGTTTGTATTAAAATAATTGCCTCGCTCATCATAATTAGTGTTTATTTTAATATTTCCGTAAAATCGATTTTTTTTTTAAAGAAAGTCTTAATTTGATATATTGAACTCAAATTTAAGCCTAGTAATCATCATTTGCTATATAAAGTAATTTATATTCTACAATATTGACTTTTTATTCAAAAAGCAGTTTTCTTTGGCATTAATGTTGTTACTAACAACATTAAAACATGATTGGACAACTACAAGCTGTAGCCCACTTAATTTGCCAGTATAAAGTCGAATTATTCCTCTCTTTAAAATAAACACTCAAACCCAATCATGTAATAAACTTATTTCCATGTGTAATTATTTTTTATTAATTTTAAAAATATTTTTAAGTAGAAACAGGTATAAAGTAAGTTAAATTGTTCATAATGTTCTTTAAGTAAATGCTAAAAGTTGCTGAATTTTAATTAAACCATTGCAACCCTTTAACAAAATTTAACAAGAAAGAAATAATGCTAAATGATGTATATTATACCTAAAATTAAAATATTTATTAGTTTTTAAAAGTGCATGTCAAAGGAAAAGATATGCGTACATGCTTCCTCGCAGAGAAAAAAAATTGAGCTACTTGATTTGACATCATTTCTAGCAGTTGAAATGTTAACAAAGCTATATTTTAGCTTGGATATTTTATAGTATTACTAGCTACCTAGTTTATGTACATTTTAATTTATGTATAACTATTATATTATGTATTTTAGTGTAATGATGACCAAATTCGAAATCAAGGTAAAAAAGTAAGCAATAAAAATGAAATGTTGGTGTCTACTCACACTCAAGACATAAAACTACATCAGGCTGAAAATGCATGGGTGCCATCACGCAAGTTGAAAGTACATGCTAAAGAATCTCCCGAAGAGATGGTAGGACCTAATAGTAAATTAAAATTTTGTAAGGCTTTCAATTTTCTATTTTAATAAAAGCTTAGGTGCCAAATTCAGAATGTTTAGATAGAATTATCATACAAATTCAGCATTATTGTTTGCATTCAATTTTTAATAACATGTTAGTCCTTAAATATGCTCCTGACGCTTACAATGTCGCTCCTTAAAGTTGTGTTGGAGCCTACTAAGAAGTTGCTCGTCATTTAACTGCGGTTAAATTACAACACCTATTGGCAATAACCCCATGTAGCTCTAGTGGATGATAATTCAACCTAAACCCGTACAAGTACAACCCAACTTGGGATAAGAAACTATCTAATATACTAGTATATGAGGAATCATGAAAACTAAAGAAATTTGCATGTAAGAAAAATTCGATGAAATAATAATTTATATAAATCTAGAAAGTTATCAAATGATAAATAAGTGATGGATCAATGAATTTAAAGTAGGGAGGAAAACTGTCCATTCTCATATGTTCTTCTGAGTGTGCCATCGATGCAGTGTCAATATTTTTTCATGCTTTATAAATGCATTCTGTACTGAAGCTACTGAAAATGTTCTGTTAATGGAAAGATGAAGTATTTGCATGGACATTATTTTGTATACATAATGTCAGACAAGTATTTTAACCATTGTTATATTATGTCATTAAGTTTTTTTGACGTATTAACAAATTAATTATATTTAACAACAATAATTGATAACTCAAATCATAAAAAAGGTAACTCATCAAAAAAGTTAGATTATGACAAATAAAACTTTTTATTCGGTGTGTGTTTGATTTTTGATACATTCAGCATATATATAATTTATTAACCCAGTTTGGGTGATACAAAGAATTCTATAGACTGACTTAAATCACTTTTGCCACTTTACCTGAAAAAGTTAGTGTAATTGTTGAAAGTAACCTTCAAATGCAGATCATTATTTCAAATTTGCATTGTAAATTTTCTTAAAAAGGTTTATTAATAAAAAAAAATTTAACCACCATAACATTCCTTTGGATTTTTTTCTTTTCTCTTTTGCAATTAGTAATATTTCAAATGTTTTTCTTTTAGGAAAGGAATACACTCAAACGAAATGTGCAAAGTCTGCTGAACAAACTAACCTTTCAGAAATTTAAAATACTTCTTGGTCATCTGAAAAAGTTAAATATTTGCACAGAAACAGAGATGGTGCTTGTTGTGGATTTGATTTATGAAAATGCTGTACATGAACCTCATTTTAGTTCTGTATATGCAAACCTCTGCAAGCATCTAGAAAAGGTAAGTAAAAGTTTAATAAGTGCTTCTATAAGATATTGTTAAGAGTGAAATTCTGATCTTGCTCTGCTAATTTCAAATTAAAGTAGTTTGCAACTCCATAGTACTAGCAGTACAGTACAGTGCCTTTTTTCAAATACTCAGCTGTGTATTATATTTGAAAAAATTTGTAGTTTCTTATAATTCTTTGTACTTATATAAAGCTGGTCTTTTTCCAATTCTATGATTTACATATTGTGGATTTTTACCAACAGGTGAAGTAGCATATGTGTTATATATTACTTCACCTGTTTAAAGTTTGCATTGTATTATGTCATTTTACTTCCAGTTTACACCAGTTAAAATGGGCAAATTGCAAATTTCCGTTTGACGAATCGGGGAACAATTTAATTTTGCTTTGTAGCTCAATTCGTGCGCACTACAGGCTTATAAATTCCTTCTGGTTCCCACATATATTAAATATTTATTATCAGCAGGCTTTTAAAAGCAAATGAAATATAGTTTGTTAAAAATTATTCTATTATACATATTTTTTACACTATTGAAGAATTATTTAGCATAAACAACTATTTTATAAATTCATTCAGTCTTCTCTTAGTTATATTTTGTAGTCTACATTATAGTTACTAAATATTTCCACTTGTTACAACAATCAATTGCATTGTATGGTAATTTTATTGTTGAAAAATACCTATTTATAACATCAACCATGAGAGTCACCTAGATGGTGCCTTAAAAAAATGGCTCTCAATTCTGGGAAATATGCCGAGTCTGCAAAGACTTAGCCACCAATAAAGCAGCCCTGTTGGAAAATAAAAACATGACTCATATTTTAAAGGTGTATTGTTATATACTATTAGTTAATTTAATGTTTTGAATCATATTTTAAGCTAAATTACAACTTTTTTCTATGTAAGCTTAGTTGAAAATGCCTTTTGGCTCTGGTAATTTTGAATTTTGTTTTTATTTTATTTATATTTAAATGGTTATAAACCCCTCCTAAATACTTTCCTCCTCACTGAAACACCTCCTAAAATTTTATTAAAATAAGTTTTTAAGAATTGTAAAAACTGCAAAATGTGTATACATTATAGGCCACGGGACACATAGCGAAAATCGCATTACAACCGAGTTTCGTTCCTCACAACTGGGGGGGATACCTGAAAATGCTCTGAATCGATTAACATTCTGTTGGAAAGAATAAAATGCAAATGTTCTGAGCGTAACACTTGCACATTATTTCATAATTAATAAAAGTATAGCGCCCTTTTTATCGCCTTGACCACTTCACTCAGTTTCACTAATCTCGCGTAGATGCAACGAGTTCTCCTTGATCAGCCAATCATAGAAGGCTAAACGCTGGTGTCAAATGTAAACAAACAAGCCCAGCAGACGGCAATGCAATGTGAATTTTTAACTTTACATGTTTCGTTGATTTAAAAGATTGAATCAAATGGGGTTTTAGACATTTTTAATAAAAAATATACTTCTGGGCAAACCTTGCATCTTAATACGCCGAATAAATTAAAAAGAACATTTTTATAAACATGTATTTATTTTTTAAGTATAAGAACCGATTCGATTCTTTACTACTTGTAGAAATCAATAAAATTGTTCCCTTTAATTGTTCCCAAATCATAAAACTTCAAATATATACTAAATATTTTTAGTTTTTTTAAAATAAATTCAAGACAGTTTGATTTTGCCTTTTTCTGTGTGGAAAATTTTTAAAACTGGAAAATTTCAATCAAATATTGAGAAATGTTACCTGTTATTAAAATAATTTTTTGTTTCAAAAAATGTTCAAGGTTACAAAATCAAGCTGTACTAAAAATCGGAGGCATTAGATACTGGATAGCATTATTTAAGAATAATGTAAATTGCTTTTCAAAGGAAACTAATAATAAAAAAGTTGACAAATGATGTATTTATTAATAAACCTGAAAACACACCTTTTAAAATTCACATTTTTTTTTAGACAAAAATGTACGACAGAGAAAGAGAAACACACACTTGTTACTAATGCTTTAAAAATAAAAGCATTTAAAACTTAATGATTGAGTAGATGGTAAATTAGTGACATTTTCCTTATACAGGAAAATGAATAGTGAGGTATATTTACATTTGGAAGGTTAACTTAATTGGAATCCCTATTATCAAGTGTCAAATGATTGCCTGTTAATAAGAGTATTGTTTTTTGTGATTCCTCTAGATATCCAGATTGTCAATGCACTTTTCTTAAGTGCAGGCATTCTGTTTCGAAATTAAATCAAATTGTTTTGAAAAAACTGTTGATTTAATTGTTTGAAGAATTTAATGTTGGGTAGATGATATTTAATTGGATGTATTATAAGGTATCATCTACTGAACAAAAAAATACAGATATATACATATTTGAGATAATAGAAGATAAAGGTTAGGTTTTTTGAGATAATCAGACTGACAACACTTGAGAATATTCATAATGAAAACTTTCTAAAATATACATAACCCTAAAAATGAAATTTGACAATTAAAACAAGGTTAAAATGCTGATAAAAATTATATAAAAACATATGCAAGTTAAGTATCCTTGTAGTTTGAATTGCATTCCATAACGCTAATAATAAATCTCCGTAAAATGTCCTTAATTTCTTAAAGGAAAAAACATGTAAAAGTGCATCGTTATGAAATAAATATTAAGCTAAATGTTCGATTGGTAATCACTAATATATATCAATACTCAAAGCATTTAAAACTTAATGAAAGCCTAGATGGTAAATAATTATACAATTTGAAAAACTCATGCGAGTGATATCAGTGAGTACACAGGAAAATAAACAGTGGTTTTTATAGAAAAACTCATCGTGATCAAAAGAATATATATATTTGAAAACTTTAAAATTATCCCAACTGCTGAAATACAAATATGTACTCATTTGATGCCATCATTTGTTTTAAAGCAGAAATTTTGCCTTTACCTTTAAAAGCACTGACAGAATCGCAACCTGTAAATACATGAAAACCAACCAGGGCTTCACAAACTGATTTGCTTATGGTTTTGTACACATTAGAAATGCTAATGGCAGTCAGGCTTTGCACAATACCCTTTAAAATAAACAGATCTGATTTTATGTTGTAACCAAGGGTAAGTGCAATCATTAGGACATCTGTATCACTGCATTTAATAATATTTTTATGCACTTGGCTTGCATGAGAAGCATGAAGTATCAATCGTGTATCTGCTTCTTCATGATCAGTGCACAAATCTGCTACATTCAAAACACCTGCACAAGTTGAAAAAAAATGACATTCTTTGTTATGGGCAAGAAATATTGTCACATCCTGAAAATCTTCACTTTTCAAGTTATTCCAAGATGTAAACAAGAATTCCACAAATACTTCCTTGTTTGTACCAGAAGACAGGAATATTTCCCATTGTTTGGGTATTGGCTTGTTTTCTTTAACAATTTTTATCTGTTGTACTCCTTTCGCTGATCTGTGTATGTGTTCATTATGCTTTATGCTGATATCTGGGTATCTGTCGGTTACCCCTTATCGGAGGCCCCAGTTGTCCAAGCTAAAAAGTTAAACAATTCTGTGGGTACTAGATCAACAGCTTCTTTTGACGTTAAATCAGAACCAGTTGGTGGCCATGGACATTGCATATCGGGTGCATTTTTAATTGAAAGTTTGAGGGCTAACGAAGAAGTATATAAAGCTTGGAGCTCATCACTTTTTTCAACCAAGACAGCTTTAGGGTTCTCTGAAATATTACAAGTGTTTAGACCATCTTCATCTGTTTCAGTGTCTGTTGTTGTGCTGAAGCTTTCTGTCATCGTGAGACGCACATCTTCCACTCTGTAGTATCGCACAATACCAATTCACGCTGATTTCTTTGTGTTTGTTTCACAAAAGGTAGCTGAGAATATTCCGCTTGCAGAAGTCTCTTTAAATTACCATTTCGATAAGATTCTAAATGAATGTTGTCAATCTCTTCAACTATTTTTAAAAATGAGTCCTTCAATTTGTTCATTTGTAGAATTTCCTTCCCATGAATAATTTTCTTCTCCACAATATCGATACAAAATTTTTTTGAATGCAGTCTGATATTCTTCTTCATTCTTTTGGCATACAACTTTTTTTTTTCGTTAAAAAACGTGTGTATTGCTTCATGAAGAATGGTAATGCATTTCAATAGCAACTAAATCTTTATCTCAAATCTGCACAAGTATCGCTTCATCATTTTTCTCGTGAGCAGCTTTCAAAATGCAATTAGAATAGGTTTCACACTGTACAAGTTTTTCCATTCTTCTTTTCTTTGTTATTTTGTCGGTCACATATTTCGTTTTTCTACAAAGTAAACAAACTTTTGGAAGAACGTTCTTAGCAGATGAACATCCAAGAGCAGTTCCATCACTTCGCAAGAAGCATTTAGGTGCAAGCTCAATTTCTAAATCTGAATTTAAAGTGACATCTTCTGTAGATTGGCTACATCGTTTAATAGCAGCGGAAATTTTGTCCTTAGCTGTATATTTCATATAACACTTTCTATGATACGAAATGTTTAATGTAATATCGTCTGCAGACGCTGCATCTACTTTACTTAAAACATCAACTGCAATTTGCTGCTCGACACCTTCCGTTAAAATCCATTGCTTTGAACAAATTTTAATTTTCTCCAAACTAGCGACAGAACATAGTTGGAAGAATCGTTGCAGTTTTCAACAACATGTATATCGCACACCATCAGAAATATGTATTAAAATCAAATGAAATATGAAAATCCAAGCAAAATTCTTGTACGCAAAAAGTATATAAACATTAGTTTCGCTTTCGCTACTTTATCTCGCTGCTTATTGGCTAGAGGCAGGGGAAACTGGACAGATTAGCCCCGCACTGAATAGATTCAGAGATATGGTTGGTCAAGCGGGAGCAAAAAATAATCTTTTAATTTCACTCGCGTTTAATTAATGTGCAAGTCTTGAACTCGGAACATTTTATTTTGTAAACCGAAATAATATTCTCTATTTTTTCCGCATGACAGAAAGTATCCCCCCCTCTTTTCAGGAACGAACTTGAACAATAGAAGCACATGTCTCGCCGCCTATTATTTTATCCAATTTCTGTTGGTCTTCAAACACGTCGGGCGACTTTCAGATTTTCCAGAAATACCCAAAAAAAATTCCTACATAAAAAAAAATTCTCGTGTAATTAGGTGGTATGCAGAATAGAGCCAAGGGTAAAAACATTTTGGACTACCCGGTTTTTAAATATATATAAAAACACTAGACTTTTTAAGGAGATATTATTCTTAGCATAAGCTAAATTTCTATAAAAAGAATTATCATTTGTCTAGAATGTTTAAAAAGGTGTGAGCATTTAAGCAAATAACAAACAGTTCTTGCAGTTTATGTAAGGCCCCGTGGCGCAGTGGTAGTGCTTTGCATTGCCGTGCCACAGGTCCAGGGCTCGAATCCCGGATTGGGTGGGGTTCACTCAACCTTTCATCTCTTAATTGGGTCGATAAAATGAAGACCAAGCATGCTTGGGAACTAAACACTGGGGGTCCCGCGTGAGGTTGATCACCTAAACGGGACATATGCCTAGCATCCCAGAGCTCTTGGGCATGGCAGGCCTTGACCCACGAATGGGCTGTTGCACCGAGGAGTTTAGTTTTTTTTTAGTTTTTTCTTTACAGTTTATACTGATGTAAAAAAAAATTAAATAAATATTTAATTTTAAATATTTTTCTTATTAAAATAAACCAAACTCTCTGGGCTTTTGTCATACAGTATGAACTAAACTAATATTTCTATATTCTATATTAAGTTTTAAGGCAAAAAATCGATTTAAAATGAAGTTATGAGTAATAATATTAATTTCTCATTTTATGCACATGCATCGAGCATTTCTCAAAAAAAAAACTGTACATAATTTTAATTCAAGCAATTTTGTTTAACTCATTTATATGCAGCAATCTCATGTTTAAAAAGTTGGAAAAAATGTAGCTATTATAGGGAGTTTTTGAGTGTTTTTTTGCAGTATACCAACATTTCTTCTCCGACAAAGGGATAAAAGAGCTTTGATTTTTCCACTGATGTATGAGTTGAATGAAATTGTTTGAAATAAAATCATGTACAAAATTTTAAAAAGTGGTACGCAGTCAGAGAAAGTGGCAATTCCTATTACATTTTTCATAACTTTTAAATTAATATTTTTGCACTAAAATTTGTATATATAGTTCATACAGTTTGTCAAGCGGTGAGAAAGTTTGGTTTGTTTTAATAAAAAAAGTTTTACAATAATATTAACCACCAGAATTGATTGTTATTTTCTTCTATTCTAGATGAATGGTAGTTTTTTTTTTTTTCATTTAGCTTGTGTTTAAATCAAAAAATTTGTAAAAAAGTTAATCTTTTTATTGTAAGATCAGGGTGTTCCAAAACGTTTTTAATTTCCTTTTTTTTTTTTAATTTTCTAACATTTCCTAGTAGTTCTTAAGAAATGTGAAATTTTTTTTTATAAATTACAAAGTGTGTACATTATTTTGTCCACCCTATATGCCTGTATCCCTCAAATGGTTATGATACTTGTTAAACTCTTATTATATTTGGAAAATTATTATATAAGTGTATTGAATGATTAAAAATTGCAATTTTGTATCACAAAGATTATCTTGATTAAATACTGAATTGTATACTGCATGAATTCAATGAGCATGAATAACTTTGTAAAGTTTTGTTAAGCTAAACAACAATTTGAAGTGCAAGGACTTTTTTAAGAAAATTTCAAATGGCGAATATTTTATTCTATTTTTTTTTTAAATAAAGCAAAGTTTAATTATATTCATTTTGATTATAGATGGATGAATAATAAATAAAGCCAATCGAATGTTGGGATATATTAGAAAAAGTATCACTTCTAAATCTAAGGAGATTATTTTGCCATTGTATAGGGGATTGGTAAAGCCACATCTGGAATATGCTGTTCAGTTTTGGTCTCCCTTCCTCAGAAAAGATATTGAGTTGCTTGAAAAAGTTCAGCATAGGGCTACAAAAATGATTAAGGGTCTATCTGGTATTGATTATGATAACAGATTAAGATCTTTAAACATGTATTCCCTGGAAAACAGGAGAGCTAGGGGTGATTTAATACAGTTATTCAAGTTCATAAAACAGGGAGACATGGAGGGCTTAGATTTTACTTTAAATGGCCGGACCAGAGGTCATGATCAGAAATTGAATAAATCGAGCTTTAGAAGGGAGGTAAGAAAACATTATTTTTACAATAGAGTTGTCAATGAGTGGAATGCTTTACCAGATTATGTTGTGCATTCGAAGAGAGTAGAAGATTTTAAGAAGAAACTTGACGGACATTGGAAACTGGTAATGTATTAGATTTATTTTGGACCAACCTTGCTGGGCCTCTGGCCTGTTGTTGGTCGACATAATTTTGTATTTGTAATTTTAAACTTAAACATTTTGTGTGCTATAGATAGTGATGAATAAGTGCATGTGTTTCAATAAATGGTGACCTTTGAAATATAAAGTGCAACCTTAAGTATATAAGTTTAGCTAGTATGCTTCTAAAAATGTAAAATAGAAAATAACAATTTAAAATGGCTTTTTTCCCCATAGTTAAAAATACCCATTGACGAAAACTCGAAAGAAGAAATTGAATTCTCTTCAATTTTGCTTGCCAAGTGTCAAAACCAATTTGAAGAACATTGCAAGTATCAAGAAGACAAGGTTCACTTTGCACAATGTGATTTAAACGAATTACCAGAGAACACTGAGAATTTACAAATCATAGTAATATTGTTTTATTGTTTGAGTTTTTATTGTTTTGATGCAACTAATTTATGGTTGTGATTAGTTATAAAGGTCTTTTAAAATAATTTTTGAAACTACTAGTATTTAAAATGTACTATGGTTTATATTCTTTAGATTCTAAGTTGTTAATTTGCTTAATCAAAACTAAAAGTTCCATGCATTAACTCAATAAATTCCAGTACAGTTTTGTTTCTTAATTTTTTAGAACATTTTACTTGAATTTTAGGGCTGATAAATATTGACAAGGAACCAATTCTGATTTGTGACATGTGGACTCACCGAATCAAATATCTGATTAATTTAATATCTCAAATTAATTTTTTAAAATTTTACTTATGTCATCTATTTTATGATAAACTATAAATGGGGCGTTGCACGGGTATACCCTTAATAACCCTAATTAGTAATTTTTTTATGTAAACTTTTATTTTATACCAATTGATCCCCTCTCCACTGGTCCACTCCATCAGGATATTATATTCTCCTCCCATTCTGATATGAGAGGTTGATTTTATCCAGGCCCTTCCAGGAGTTTGAGGGCTTTCCCATAGGCCCCTGCTCAATTTGCCAGAACATCTATATGATATAATGGCCTGTTTCTATTTCACGATTAGCACAAAACGAAACTGTCCCAAATGTGGTTAAACATTCCACTTCATATTTCATACAACTCGATAGAGCTGGAGGACCCAGTCGAAAAGACTTTCGTCTTGCATGCGGTAGTCCAGGTTCAGATCCGGCATCGCCAAAATAACTGCATGACTATAAACGGCTCGTGCAACCAAAAATGTCCGACGAATAATACCCTGTGTAGAGAAAGGGCACATTAAATATCCTCCAAATTCCCAACGCTGCGTACGATGTCACCCTTAAAAGTTGCATTGGGTACTTACTCCCATGTTGGCTCGTAACTTGACTGTGTTCAAAATTAGGACTCCTGTTTCCATAGCCTCAGTGTGTAGCTTTAATGTACGATAATTCAAACTAACCCAACCATACAATGGATGGAAATGGCTACCTAGTTGAATTTTCACTTCGCCAAAAGCCGCCAATGCAAAATTCAATCGGCATTACGCCATCTTAACATCAGAAAACAAAACGGACATTCATGCTTTTGTATGGTTGGAAAAGTTTTTAAAGTACAAATCTTATTATGCCGAATATCTTCCATATCTCGTTTTACATTGTAAACATCAATTAAATTAATTCGGAAACATAATTAAAATCTAGTTGAGGAATCTGATCCACATAAAAAAATTCAAAAGATTTAAAATCAACAAATAAAATAAAATACTGATATCAAATAACAATCCAGAAAATAAACCCATGCTTTTTTTTCTTTTTTAATTTCGTTCACGCTGAACGTGCTGATATGTCTTTAAATTGAAATAAAAAGTATAAATTCTAATCTTTAAATGCTATTCCTATGGGGAAATTGGCTCACGTTTTGCACTCTACACCGTTGGTTCGAATAAAAAGTATCCTATAGCCTATTCCTGTTCTAAGCTACTCCCACCAATTTTCAGCTAAATCAGTTCAGCCGTTCTTGAGTTATAAATAGTGTAACTAACACGACTTTCTGTTATATATATAGATATTGTATTTCACTTAACAGTGATTCATGTTAAAACTGCATTTAATTTAGTTTTTTTTTATAAAGTTTTTACTTAGACGTCTGTGTTCAATTTGTTTTAACTAACTATTTGCTATAATTAACCTCTTCATTCTCAAGCAAAATCCTACACATATATTCTTTATCTAAACATGTTTTTCAAACAAATATGTATTCCAAAGCATGTTTTTTACAAGTAATGTTTTTAAAAAATATCGTTTAGTATTTGCTAAAGGGGAACGTCAGCGGAATTTGAGCTTCAAAGCTTTAAAATATGCACATTTTTTGTGTGTATGAATGAATGCACAAATAAGCTTCTTTCCTCCTTGATAGAAATGCGCGACTGTCAGCAGGTTCCATATTAGTATTTTTGATAAGCTTAAACATTTCTGTTTCTAATAGGAAAAGTTAGTATTAAAAAAAAGACTGAAATAAAGTGTTGTTAAGTGAATTCTACAAAGTTCCATGTATGTGAACCTTTGGAGTGAGGAGGTTATTGAACTAAATTACTGTAAGAATCAACACATCGAAAATAAAACTTTATTTATTTACTCAATAAAATAGCATTACCGTTTTTACTGTAACATTTATTATAAAAAAAATATTATTTTAACTCTTCATGGCATTTCAAAGCAATTTTTGAAATATTCACTACAAAAAATAAACCATTATTTTGTATTTTTCTAATGCTAACTTTCTTTTAATAGCAAGAAGATGGAAACTCCAACAAATCTGATTTTGTAACTTCAGAATGCAATAAAAGTAAAAAGAGACATCTGGGAAATATCAGGTAGAATTTAATGGGTGTTTTTTTTAAAGTTTTCTTATGCTTTAATAAATTTATTAAAATTTGTGTGTTTGAATGGGTATCATGTTGTATTTTAGTGCTTCTTTTTATTTGTTGTTGTGCTTTACTAGAAATATGTTCACATTTTTTTTAACTTGTGGTCTAGTCGACAGTCATTTTTTTTATTAAACTTCATTATATTTTCTAAATGTTCTTTGAACACCTCCCCTGCCCAATTATCCTAAGGTTTCTGTGCCAACTGAACTCTATCTACAATGAAAGAAGTTTTGTCCATGCCTGAATATTTAAAAAATTATAATTGAATACCATTTAAAGATAGGCCAAAAAACGCTAACTAAATTAAAAAATTTTTAAAGAAGTAACTTTTAAAAAAAAAACAGATACACTGTGCTCAGTACCAGTAGCCAAGTTTAGTGTGTAGTGCCTAAAGACAGAATTAATCTGTTTTACATTAAAATGAATTTTTAAAGAAATTTTAATTGTCTGTTTTTTATTGTAACCATAAATACAAAGCATCCGTACTTTAATGTAAAAATTCAATATATATTTTTTTTATTTCATTTTCTAAAGGCTAATTGGTGAACTCTTCAAACTCAACATGATTTTAAGGCCTGTTCTTCAAGAATGTATTGAAATTCTCCTTTTAAAACAAAGTGAAGAATCATTAGAATGCCTTTGTCTGCTCTTAAAAACTGTAGGCAAAGAGCTGGAAAATTATGGGAAAAGTTCAGAAGAAAAAGAGGTACCTATTTTATATTTTTATTTATTTGGAACTAATTTCTAATCAAGTTTAGTTAACTTGTTAAATGTTTGTTTTTGTTTCAGATTGAGGAATATTTCACTCGAATACAAATGATTGTTGATGAAAATCTAACAAGTACAAGAATTAAATGTCTTCTTAAAGACATATTAGATCTAAAGAATGTGAGTAATATTTTAAACGTGTGTTTTTAATTTATTTATAAAATTTAAAAGTTACTAACTTAGTTGATTACAATTGGTAATTTCTGACTGATTGTAATAGAATATTAATCTTAATTTTCTCTAAGTACTAAATTTTCTGCATTTATTACAAACTCATAATTATTACTTTAATAAATGGTCTGGCAAGTGTTCGATGAAAAGTAATAGCATAAAGTTTTACAATGTGTATGAAAAGTTGCAATAATAAGTCCAAAGCATAAAGCAAAAAATACGCCAATTTCCGTTGTGAAAGTAGCACAATCTAAGCTTTAAACTACATTCTGACTTAATGTAATCCACTTGGACATTTTTTGCTTGTTGTAATTCGCTTGATTTTATGCAAAAAAATAATTTTACATAACCAATTTCAATTTTTTTAATGCTTTTTATAATTGTTTAGAATAATTGGATACCGAGAAGAGTTGAAAATACTCCTAAAACTATTGATGAAATTCACAAAGAAGCTGCACTGGAAGCCCGTAAACAATGGCAATGGTACCAAAATATGATGTATATTGCTGCGCAATCAAACAGCCAAAGACATGCAGCAGCACATTCCGGTAATATAATTTGTGTGCAGATAATTTTGTACTTTTGATATTTCAGTGCTAAAATATCTTTCAATTTTGCAAAATAAAAAAAGTTTGAGTTACTTACTCAACACTTATTCATTACTTACTCAACACTTGAGTTACTTAACACATTGACTGCCACGCTACGTGGTAACTCGTAGGTTCCGATTCACCGATAACAGCTTATTCTGATAAAATTCATAGTACCATTTAGCCAACTTTTATTATGAGTTCAAGTTCTTTTGAAAACTCAATAAATATAATGGTCTAAGTGGTTAAACGATCTAGCTCTTTCTTCAGCTATTTCATCTACCCGTTATTTGTATGATATTTAATTGACACCTAGTAATCCCAGATGTGACTGAGAAACTTCCATACATAGATTATAAAGCTTATTGTGTTATTGTTAAGTGTATCTTTCGCCTATTGACGCAACACCTATATTTGAATTATGTTAACACCGCAAACAAATTTAAGGTTTTTAGGTGATCAATTTGAGGATATAGAACATAGAAAATTAGATGTAACACTTTTGCAACGGATCCTATTTGTGCTTGAAAAAATACTTAGCGTGATTTGAAAGAGTAAATTCTATTTTAAATTATGAGGTAACTAAACCTTTCATCTCAAGTGACCAGGCATACTGCATTTGGCAGTGCAGTTTAGTTTGTTATTCAACTATCTAGCTATAAAAAAAATGTGCAAATAGTCTGTTTTATTTTGTATAGTTTTTCAAACAAAAACAGCGTAAATAAAATATGAATTATGAAATTTTAATGATGATTTCATAGTCGAAAAGTTAACCACTGAAACAAATCTGGTTAGGCTCCTCGGGTTATTTTAAAAATACACACCACAAAGGTACTACACATAATAATTACATAAAATTAGAAAATAAGTATTTTAAATAATTTTTTTAAAAAATTAGCAAAACTGTTTGGTTTTGTTAATGATTGTGCCCTATTAGCTAATTGCAAAAGTCATTTGGGGATATTTTGTTACAGATATTTAAACAAATATTTAATGTTAATGGATTTAAATGCAAAATTCATCAGAGTACCTCTATTTTTAGCCTACTTTTCTTTTTTTAATTCGAAAGAATTAAAAAAATGAAAAAGTAGGTATTGACATGCGGTCGATGTCCGTCTGTCCGTACCCCCCTTCCAAAATCGGTTCTAATCATCGGATCTTAAAAATTCTTTTTTTGTTAGAAAGCTATAACCTCAGATACCCAACTTTCATACTTTTTGTCCGTCTGTCTGTACGTCCGGACGGACATAAATCTACTATCTGTCGGCGAATTTCCCATTGAATTAGCATTGAAATTCAATTTTGAGTCATTTAAATCACTGTAGGTATTGAAATGCGGTTGATGTCCAACTGTCTGTCTGTCCATCTGTCTGTCTGTCCGTTTGTCTGTCTGTTCGTATGTCCGCCTGTCTGTCCGTTTGTCTGTCTGTCTGTACCCCCCTTCCAAAATCGGTTCTAATCATCGGATCTTAAAAATTCTTTTTTTGTTAGAAAGCTATGACCTCAGATACCCAACTTTCATACTTTTTGTCCGTCTGTCTGTACGTCAGGACGGACATAAATCTACTATCTGTCGGCGAATTTCCCATTGAATTAGCATTGAAATTCAATTTTGAGTCATTTAAATCACTGTAGGTATTGAAATGTGGTTGATGTCCAACTGTCTGTCTGTCCATCTGTCTGTCTGTTCGTATGTCTGTCCGTCCGCCTGTCTGTCCGTTTGCTGTCTGTCTGTACCCCCCTTCCAAAATCGGTTCTAATCATCGGATCTTAAAAATTCTTTTTTTGTTAGAAAGCTATGACCTCAGATACCCAACTTTCATACTTTTTGTCCGTCTGTCTGTACGTCCGGACGGACATAAATCTACTATCTGTCGGCGAATTTCCCATTGAATTAGCATTGAAATTCAATTTTGAGTCATTTAAATCACTGTTGCCAAATCAACAATGGCATGAGAAACTTTTTTTAAACATATTTGAAGCAAAATAATATTTTCATGAATCAGTTTGGAATGACGTCATAAAATGTAGAACAATTTGATTCTTTGATTATTCATTAATTATCTACCAAGAAAGCGGCAAGGCATACTTTTGCATGCAATTATGCTTAGTTTTAATTTACATTTCTTGTTTTTTAATGCAGTTCGGAGTAGTTTCATTACTTTTGTTATTAATAAATATTTATTCTTCGAACTACAAATAAATCACGAGCAGATGATAAATAATATTTAATTAATTTGCGAACGAATATTAAGGAAAATAGTTGATTTTGGCTTTTAGAAGTTTAAATTATAGCTGGGTGCTGTGTTTCGATTTTTTTTTCTAATGTGTATAAATCTAGTGTAGAAACGGCTGTTGATGATATTTACTTTAGGAACCTAGTTTTTTTCCCGATTAGAACTTCAGTAAGTATTTAAGTAACAGGAAAGTAGGCTATTTTAGTTCTTTATGAACTTCTTGTTTATCTTGAGTCTTATGATTGTTCCTGGCCTTTTCCGGTTCGAAAAAGCCAGGAACAATTCCTCGTATTTTTACGGCCACGAACTAAGCTTTTTACTTTTTTGAAAATGAAGAAGTTTTAGTTCCTATGTACCAAATTGGTTTAAAACCAGGATGTTCTTCTGCTTCTCATCGGCCTCTATCGATGAAATTTTTCTTTCACCATCGTGGCAGTCAACATGTTAGTGACTATAGGCAAGAAAATTTGCTATGTAAAAATAGGCATTCTGCTTGAGTTTACCTAAATAAACAAAATTTAAAACGTGTTACCACTACCAAGTGTTACCATGGTACTACCATTTATGTAGGACACATTAAGATACACAAAAAACAAATTCTATAAATTTAAAGTTAACGTTTTTATCAGTGGTGGCTCGTGGCATACAGCAAGTACAGCCAGGCTGTACCTAAATATTCGGTTTAAAACAAAATCCCAAATCCGATCATATATTTTTTATCCATTATTATATTTTGCCAAAGGACCGTATTTTTAAATGCAACGCTTTCGCGCAAAAATTGAAAAATTCGCTCAAATAGTGGGATTGTTAAAAGGTACATATTTAGGTATCAAATGAGCTGCATGCTTATAATCCAATCCTACTATCTGTAGCCAGTGAAAAGTAATGAGAGAAGGGCTGTAGGACGTGAGCCTGGTTGCCATGACTACGAAGAATATGTATTGCTTATGCTTATATCACGTACGATTAATGGATTGAGGTGTGGAGTGCTGCCCAGAACGATATTATGCTTTTTTGCTGCAGTTGAAATTTGCTGATATGATTAGTGGTTAACAAACACGTGTTAGGCCATTTGTGATGATGGGGGAATCAAGAATTTTAACACTTCATTGCTTCAGCGTTCAAACGATTATTTTTATGTGTGTACGGAATGCTTCTGTTTCTTAGTTTTAATATTTTATTTGTTTTTTATAAAAAAAATGGAGCCCCACCATAATAAAATATACTTAAGTAATACACTATGTTTTATTAATAAAAAGTAAGTTTTTCTATTTCCTATAATTTTATATACTTTTTTAACTATATTGTTTTCAATTTATGCTCAGCTAACTAAAGTTTGTGGGGGGGGGGGGGGTCGCGTTGCCTTGACTGCACCAACATTTTTTACCACGGGCCGCCACTGGTTTTTAATCAGCAGCAGGGAAGATGTTAATGATATTCACAAATGGGTTGTTAATTGATTAATATAATCCATTGAAACTTCGGGCAATCACCCTAAGTTTGTGGGGAAAATCTGTAGAAAAGAGGTGTTTTTTATAGAAAGATTAACATTAAATTAACAACTAAAATCATCTGTCGTGAGCAAGTAAACTGTAGTATCTAGACAAATGACTTGGACCATTATAGTAAGCACTCAATTTCTCTAACCTAAAAGAAAGCATACTGTTTATTTTAGTGCCAAAATGGTCCAATTCATTGTTGTGGTAACTGCAATTTACCCGCATGATCACCCTGATCGAAAACTAAAACCTTATTAAGAAAAGATTAAACAAAGTTATCAACAAATTTCAAGCACATTATTAAATAGTTAATTACTTGACTCTCAGAAACTTGTGATATCAAACAGATATTTGATTCGGTGAATCTACTTGTCACAAATTAGGGGTGGTTCCATATCAAATATTTAGCTGCTTAATGTTCAAATAAAATGTTCTAGAAAAGTAATATTTGTTTTTATCAGAAAATATGCTAAAATTAAGAAGCAAAAACTGTAAACTCTTGAGTTAGGTGCAATAAATGAAACTTGTGGTTTTGATTGAGCAATTTAACAAGTTAATATCCATGTAGTGTAAACCATTATAAATTTTATATACTTAAATTCTTCTTTAAAAAATACAAAATGATTTTAATATTAAAAGCAACTGTGGGACTAATCATAACTATAAATTAGTTGCACAACTCTTACCTTTTATACAGTTTTTTAAAGTAAACATCCTTATATGTTGGAAATTGTCATTATAAAGTAGCATACAGTAAGGCAAATATAAAATTTAAATATGTATAATATTTTTTTTGGAAAGATTTATTTTAAACTGTATATGATGCATAATTTTATTTTTAGACAATAATACTTGCCCTTATGAAGGTAAAGGGAAAAAATCTTCTTTTAAAAATGCAAGAAAAGATCAAGGTCCTTCAAACACAGAGGAATCTAAAACGGTAGGTTATGATATTTTTAAATTGATTCTGTTTGAAAAGTTTGAATTTGAAAGTTTTTGGATTTTGGAATCATAACTTTTTTTTGCTAGCTTAATAGAATATTAAAAACTTCATACATAAATGCATCAAAGGTTTTATATTTGAAATTAAATTGTGCTGATCATTTATTCTATGCCTCAAACAAAAAACATTGTAACTCAGTATTGACAGTTAAACAGCCATGGTGTAGAAAACCTTCATTGACTACTAATTTTTCTGCATTAGGCCTGCTGGCAACAATAGCAAGTCATCACCTAATCTGGTGTGAAGAAACCGGTTTTTCCTTTGTTCTTATGATGCTGCTCGAGCGTCAGATTGGTGATCTCCAGGGGTATCGGTCATAAGAAAATTAATAGTGTTGATTCTCTTAATTAATTTAAGAATCTTAAACTTTTCTTATTCAATAAACTAAAATAAAATTTAAAAATAACAAACTTTTCAATAAGAAATTTATCTGCATGCATGTTAGAAGCATATTTTTAATTCTCGTGAAATACATCAATATACAGTCCCTGGACAAATTATTAGACGCACTGTATTTTTTTTAGTAATGATGAAAACATACCAAAGAATGCCATATCATTAAAAAAGATGTCGATACATGTATTAAGTATAGCAGATAGTATTTTCTATTCAATAGCTTAAGTTTAGGAACACAAATGTCCTTCTAAAGGTATTTTGTTCATCATTGATTGATACATGAAATCTTGCAGTGCGTCTAATAATTTGTCCAGGGACTGTAGTGTTAAATTAAGAAGTTGTAAACTGCAATTTTTCTACCGATCTATATTCACACCAGACACAAGTCCGATGCTTGGGCTTGTTTCTGGTTGCTAAGCAGACCTCAATAAGGACGGGTTCCTAGTAGATAAAGGGTTTTTTCCCCATGGTTTTTCAACTGTCTAGTGGCGTAACACTTTTAATCACTACACTTTTTTAGTAATTTGTTTTTCTCTTGTAGTTTGAAGAAGCAAAAAATATTTTAACAGCACAAGGTGGGAAAGAATATAGTTCTGATAAGAATAAATCAAAGAAGAAGCCTTTTCGACCTAAACCCCAAAATAAAAAGAGTGGCTAAAATGTGTCTTCTTGTAAGATTTTTATTATGCAAGTCTCCTAATGACTTTTATTGGCATTTTCAACAATTTTTTAGTTTTTTTTCAATCTTTTAAGTAGATTTTAGTCAAATTTTAATTACATTCTTAGAATACTATTTAAAAGTTATTGTTGTTCTTGCACACCCAGTTATTGGAAAGTCAGTTTTCTTTTTATTAATGATATAAAACTGTAAAAACTATTTTTCCTGATGTGTGAATCCATTCAAATTTAAATAAAGTTAACTCTAATTTATATATATTTGAAATTGGCAAGTAATCGGATGGGTAGGATAAAGATCTGCAAATGAAATTATCCCACGGTTGAACATTATTTTTGCACCATTGGGTTACACTTCATAGGTCGAGGCCGTTGTTAGGACCATAAATCTGCTTACAGTCCTATATTTTAGTGCCCATTCAAATAACTTTGAGGACCTGATGAAGTTATTTTCCTTATCATCCAATAGGTGTGCTAAAATATGACACTTATCCCAGGTGCACAAGACTCAAATATTTAGTGGCTGATCCAGAATTTGGTTTCAGAGGGGCTAAAATAATTTTTTTAAGTGTAATACTTAATTAGGAATGAATTACTATCCAATATAGTAATTAATTTTATCAATTTCATTTAGTGGGGGCTTCAGATCCCTAGCTCCCCTACCCCTTACCCTAGATCAGCTACTTCTAATATTCCGTATCAAAATCTAACAGTGGTTCAAAACTGTTTTGTGGTCTTGCCTTCAGAAAAAAATTAAACCTTTGCCAATAACCCCAGCTTGCTCTAGTGAAACTTTAAACTAAAAAAAAGAATTGTACTAATAATGTGTCCCTTTTATTTAAATATTTCCTAGAAATAGTTTTATAAGTTTATAATATGTATAAATAGTTTAAATTAATAATATAAATAAATAATTTAATAATTAATAGTATAAATAAATAATTTAATAATTAATAGTATATATTAAATAAATAATTTAATAATTAATAGTATATATTAAATAAATAATTTAATATAATAGTTAATAAATTAATACATACCATAAAAAATTTATTTGTTATTTGTGATGTTATTATGTTGTCATTTATGTTTGAAAATCACTTTTAACAAATAAAACAAATGTTACTTAAATAATTATTCATATTAAATTTAGATCTGTGTGTTAACTAATGTGCCTTAAATACTAATACTCAAAGTACTTTTTTTCCTTATATTTTTTTCAGTGGCTCAAACCGGATGCTAAGCATTTAATTCACAGGATGCAAGATTATTATAATTTGTAAAAGACATCAGAAAGTACCAAATTTTTTTTCCTTTCCGGGAATAACTAGTCATACACAGTATTTTATCAAATGAAGATTTGATGTGTGTAGAAGAAAAACAGCTTAAAATTTTTAGTTTAATCATATCTAAAAAAAAATTTAACTTATAATTTATTGCAATTAAATCAAAAAATTATGTTATTATTTTGTAAATAAATAAGATGTTTAAAATTAAGCCTATATAATTATGTTGTTGTTTTCATGATAATAATTAAGGAATTATTAGCCCACTGTACTTGGAAAAGTATGACAAATATGGCTTTTTGAGAAATATAATAAAATATGTACAATTAAAAATCTGTTAATTGATGGGTTTAGTTGCAAAACTAACATTCTCCAATGACAACTAAGATATAGAGTATGGCCCATTCATTGGCTGTTTAGCCAAAAGTCGATTATGTTTGTTGAAAGTTGCAATAAACATAAAATTCCCGATTATGACGATTGACATTTTGCTTTCTTAATTTAAATTTGTCAAAAGTCGCCAATAAACAAACTAGGTCCATATGTCTTAATTATACTTTAGAAAATGTGAATTTTGCAACCAGAACCTTCAATAGTTGCCCGAATTGTACAAAAACCTGCACAATAGTTGAATTATGATAAGAATATCTGTGACTTTTTCCCAAATAAATCTAATAAAAACCCAAAATTTTAGACAATTCTCAAAAAATTATAATTATTTTAACTAATATGTCAGCTTCCACATACAATGTGATGTTTTATCAGTAAAAATTTCGTATGTTGGTTTAAAAATTTGTTTCGTAATATAGTTTTTAATAGTTAATTTTGTAATATGTCAAAGAAAATGTATATACAAATTTATAATTAAATAGTTCTTTATATATTCATTATTTGGATTCTTTAAAAACTTGATAGAAGGGTTTTCTTTGCAGCTATTTTTAAAGATGTTGCTTTGAAATTTCCGTTAAGAAAAATATCTTAAAACAACAATCTGTCAAATTTATTAAGAAAAGTTTTAATAACTCATTTATACAATCTACCAATTTCTTGAAAATAATAAGGGACAACAAAAATACACATTCATTATGAAAGCATCTTCCAACGATTGTCTTTTAAACTTTTTTTTTACAAGTCTCCCATTGCCTTCTGCACTCCTTCACTGAGTATTTCTACCGTGTCACTTTTTTCATATATCATGCTTGGGGTGTCTTTTTTCTTCATATCATTCTCTGCTACTCCTTTGGCCTGTGCCAACAGGCTTTCAATCCTACTTTGAGCATTTCCTAGATCTCGTTTGCATTTCTCGCATCCAGCAACATGGATATTGTTAGCATTTACCTCATCCAGCAATCCATTCAAACGTGATAATAAATAGTTCATCTCATAATCAATTTTTAAAGATGGTGTTTTGTAATATCTTCTTGCTCCTCTGGAGGATTTCCATAGCTCAGTCCTGGAACTGTTGTATGATTCAGCTGACTTACTTGCTCTTGTAGTTCTGTAACATTCAGACTGGCTTCCTGCCTCAGGCGTCTTCACTGGTCGCTTCTTAAACTTCAAAACAGCATTTTCCTCTTCAGCCAGCATCACCTTGAAATAAAATAAAAAGAATCATAAATTAAAAGTTACATTGTAATAAAAGGAAATGGCTGTTTTGGAACCCACAAGAGTACCGTGTTACTTGACCTCTGTGCAAAATACGAACTTAGTCTCCAGTAGCCCTCGATTAAGCTCTGGTATTACCTTCATTTAACCGTACCAAGAGTACCGTACCCAACATAAAAAAAACCCTGTGAAGAAAACTAAAAATTGGCAATAAATAAATCGCATAACAAAGGGCCAAAAGAAGTTCTTAATTAGGAACAGCTGTGATTGGCTCAATATAGCGTTTTCTTTTGCAAAGCAACGAAAACGCGCAAATTTGGTAAGCGTTCCACTTCAATGCAACTTTGTAGATATTTTAACGCTGCGTATGATGTCGGTCTTAACTGTTGCTTTGGGTGCTTACTCAGGTGTCGGCTCGTCACTTGACAGTGGTTCTAAATTATTGCACCAGTCGCCAATAGCCCTAAGGTAGCTCTAATGCGAAAATAAGGCAACGTAACCTATATAACAGTAGTTCATTGGAAAGGAAACAGATTTCGTTGTTTTGGAGGTATTCGCTCTAATAGATTTGGAAGGTAAATGTAGCTTTCACCTTTGCCAGCTCAATCTGTGCCTCAAGCTCTTTAACCTGCAGTCTTCTTTCGCTCAGTGTCCCTTGCAGTTGTGCGATCATCCTCTTATCCGACTTCATCTTTTCTCGTTGTTGTTCTTGCAGTGATATTTTGTGCGCCAGGTCTCGTTTCTTTGCATCCTGTAGCTTTGAGAGTCGATGCAGCTTTACGTTCGATTCACGCAGATCAAAGTTCTCAGCTGCAATCCGAGCGATCTGTTCGCGAAGTCGCTCTTGAGAGTCCACCGCGGCGCTCTTGAACATCGGGAGACGACGCATCTCTTTCGTCTTCATACTGGTGAGCGGGATGTCTTGGTTCTTATTCCACCACCTATTTGTGGAGATGGAAATAACTTCCGACAGTTGGGACATAGACACGCTAATGAGTAATCGTAATGCGTAGGGACTCGAAAATTTGTATTACAGTTAAAGGGTTGACGCTGTTTTGCAGTTGTTACTATTTATTAAACCATTGAATGAGAAACTTCTATACTTCTACAGAGAATTACGATAATTTACACGAAACATTTTGCTGATACCGACTGAAATACTAAAAATTTTAATCTCATTGGTGTCGCGTTTATTTTAAAGAGCTCGTATTATTTTCCCGTGAAAAAAAACAACTCTTTTCAAATCAAAAGTATCGTGATTAAATTGAGGCTTTTGCAAATAAACTCATTCGCAATCATAGTACCCCCTCCAATTTTTCTTTAAATACCCCTTCCTATGAGAATTGTAAAAGAAATTCAAGTAATATTTAATTGTTTTTCGGAGTTACTTGTAGCGTATCTGGTAAGATTTTATATTACATTTTTAGTGAAGCTTTTTACTCATTGAACCCCAACAAATCCAGCGACGCGTTTACCAATAGGCGTTAGAGGCGGCCGCCTGTGGCCCCAAGATTGCGAGGGCCCCCTGTTTCCAGGGAATACATGTTTAAAGATCTTAATCTGTTATCATAATCAATACCAGATAGACCCTTAATCATTTTTGTAGCCCTAAGCTGAACTTTTCAAGCATCTCTATATCTTTTCTGAGGAAGGGAGATCAAAACTGAACAGCATATTCCAGATGTGGCCTTACCAATCCCCGATACAATGGCAAAATAATCTCCTTAGATTTATAAGTGATACTTTTTCTAACTAAAAGAATGTGCAGAGAAATATGATTGGACAGATAAGCCTTAGCGATTCTGAACATCGAATCAGATGAAACCAAAAAAAAATTGCTTTCGACGAGGTGATAAACGAATTTGCAAAAAGAAAATGCAGAAAGAAAAAGTTGTAAATGGAAAATAAGTATGTAAATATAAGGGCATTAAAAGTATACGTGAAATTCTTGTCTCTTGTAATATTTAGCCAAGACCATGGTGCTTTTTTTCAATTCCCGATTGCGTCACTAGAATTTCATGCTCCAAAAAAGGGGAGGGGAGAATCCCAATTTACAAACTGGTTCATCCTTCATCATGCTTTTTTTTTATTTGTACAAGTATTCAGATTTTTTAAATTCTAATTTCTGTTTTTTTTTTTTTTTTGGGGGGGGGGGGCAAATTCGGAAGCCGCCTATGGCCCCAATATCCATAAACGCGTCACTGAACAAATCACGAGATTCGAGTCTATACACACTGCAATTCTTATTTATGCGGATAGTAGACTGTTGAAAATTTACGAAATTAGAATGATAGGATGTGAATTATAGTCATTTTTTTTATTTTGCATTTGACAAGTAGGTTCTAGGACGAAGCATGATTGAAGATGATCGAACCGGTCTTTCTCAGACTTTGAATTTCGAAAAATTGATCGTGTAGTGAAAAATACAACGAAAGAAACTCACTGTAGAAGGGTTGAACCATTAATCTGAATTGTTTGAACCAAATAAAACCAGCATTTCCTCAAATGCTTTTCCAGCTCAGTTGTTGTTCGAGATATCTTAGAGAATATTCTAATTTGAATTGCATTTCCCTTAGTTTTCTAAATGATATACTTCTAATTTTCTTAAAATATTCAATTATAATTTATAAGAATTTACTTATGTTCCTTATTAATAAGATTTGCCATTCGATATTTTTTTTTGTTAGCCAATAAGTTGAATTCTCTTAATTATTGTTTCAGCTAACCAAAAGCCTCAATACTTATTTTGACCCAAGCTAAACAAATACTTGATACCGACCAAAATTTTGGCATCAATAAGTCTTTGCTCTGCCACACAGAGGGCTTAAATGAATTTCTATAAAATTTTGAAATGAGTCAGAATTCGCAGAAGAGTAAATATTCATCATATCCTGGAAATCAAATAAGAAGTAAGTTTTTAAAAATAATCGAACCATACTTCACACATAGAAAAATGTTTAATTACGAGTGATCGAATTTCTCGTTGTTCTATCTACCGCAACTAATCAGTCGTCTGATTTGTTTAACATTTAGGGGTTTTCCCCTTGATATTTTATTATTTCTTTCTAGTTATACTGTTTGAGTTAAGATCAGTTTCTCTCAATTTGTACAATATATTATTCAGCTGATCAATTCACTTAGATTGATCATAGACACCAGCACCACATTTCATACTGCTTTCCTAAGTGTACCTGTTCACAAAAGATTGTTGTGATGTAGTTAACATAAAATATAAGTGCAAATAGATGTATTGAGTTATTTTTGTAGTCTGTTATTAAAAGCGTGATTTAAACTTGAACTAATCACTTCAGGTTAATTTATTCATGCCCTTAATTTAAATTTCAACTTTTATTTTAACCCTAAACTATTGAAATGTTAAGATTATTATAGAACAGCTGTTTCTGAATCTATATGTTAAACCAGCTTAACAGTAGCCATAAAAGCATGCTTAAAAAATGTTCTAAAAAATTGTTTACTTCTTGAAATAAAAATACTTTTTGTAAACACAAGACTTAAATCCACAGCCTGTGTGCCAATTTATTGCTTGAAACAAATATATTGTTTGTATGTGTCATTAAAAATTCAGTTAAAATATTTTTTTTTTTGCATTGAATCTAGTAAAATCTAATTTATAATAAGCAAATTTTACTTTTTGACATTTTGTGTAGAATCACCACCAATTACTAATATATGCACCAAATTAAGCCAAACAGTATGAAGTACACATTACGTACAGTTGAAACTATCTCCAACTGACAGAGAAACCAGGGTCAAAACCGGTTCCTTTACACAAGTTAAAGCAATGACTCGCTACTATTACTATGCTCCTTCCGATTACAAGGCAAGCTATGAAAGCACACTGCACACATGCTATCATCCACCCTCTTCGACGTTTTTCATATATTTTTCTAATTACCTCTATATAATTATCTATGCTTTTTAAATGTAAAGCGCAAGCAGCAATCAAATTTTTTTCATCCATAATCTCCGTTGGTTTTCAAACAATTAATAAAATCGAACGCGATATAGAATCACTCGCCAATTTCACCGAAAAAACCTTTTGGAAATCCTTGGCAAATCCAAACCGCTGCTCAAAGCAGCGACCAAGGTAGTATAACCGCAGTGTTAAAAACATCTTTATCAGAAGGGATCTGTGGTCATAAATTTTTGGAGTAGCTTTAATAGGCAACTTAAGAAGTACATGACTAGAATTTGTAATCCAAAACACTCCCTTCTCACACTATTCATTGTGTTCTTGACTATTAAAAAAAATTCATAATTTAAAGAGTATTGTACTATATTATATTGTTACAAAGCTGTAACAATATAATGTGGTCATGCGTATTAAGGAGTGACATATACCCCTAAATATCAGGTAACAGGGCTCAAAATTAAAGTCGAGTCGTAAAATGTAACTAAATTCTTCAATTTTATACCAATAAAATAAGTTTAGTTATTCTGATTAGTTTTTCAAAATCGTCAATGTAAACTTTTTTTAAACATAGTTTCCTGCAATCTTAAAGAAAATAGTCATCTAGAAATTGCACATTTTCACAGATACTAATATCGTCAATTGCTCTGTTGTGATTATAAAATTGCAAAAAATTTTGGTTTTCCGAAATTCGGATAACTGTAAATTATAAAGCTGTGGGGATCTGTAAATTGTGGAACTCTGGCTATCTGTAAATTGCGAAACTCTGGCAATTGCCAAATTTAGGAACTCTAGCGGTAAAAAAGATCATATAAAAGTTTAAAAAATCAAAATATCACCAACTTTTCCTTAATATGAGCTATTAACATAAATGTTTCTTTTCCTGCTATTTTAGTATCCATGCACAGTTTTATAGACACCTTTAAAGAAACATGCATATAAAAAAATATTAACCGTAGAATGAGAAGTATTTTGATAAAATTAAAGAACGTTTTTAAATTTGGAAAAAGATATTCACTTTTTTTTGTTTAGCTGTAATAAACTGAATCTAAAACCACTTTGATTTGATTACAACAGTTGAAAATATTTAAGATTATTTTTTGGGGCACCATGTCTCCTTAATTTGATTAATTATTATAATTGTTTTGTATAATTGCCTTGCAAACCATTTCTCTGTCTAACAAACTGAAGCCTGATAAAAATTAAGCGTTTGCATATTTAAAGCAAGTTTAATATTACTATTTGTGTTAGCATGAAATCTGAATTTCTGAGGGTATGCATATATGCACATTCTTAATGTGAGCTATCAAAAGATAGAATCAAAAGAGTTGCGTGATCAGGGCACCTTGCATAAATGAAACTTATTTGGACAATGCAACCAAAAATAAAATAATCTAATTCTTGAAACAAAACGAATTAAATTGCATTAAATTTATGCGGCATGCCAGTCTTAAATACATCATTTATAATTCGATATGTGCACTTTCGGATCTTAGGGATTTCTTCTAAAGGATACAATAATCCTTAAGTATTTAGATTCATTGCAGATTTACTGAAATTCTAACCTACCATGATATACAATGAGGTAGTGTGATACATAAATTTAAGTTAAAATATTTTTTGACAATGGGCATGTGTCATGTCTTAAGTGGCGACAGTTCCACATGAATGAAAATAAGATCTCAGTTGAGAAATCAATGGTGGTGGGTGGAGCTTTCTGTTTCATATCACCAATCGCCGAAACTATGATATCCAGGAATTATGTCCTTGTGGCGCCATCTGTTGAAAGCTATTAAAATAAAATACAAGTTTTAAAAAAACGACGAACAGTATGTTATTTCTCGGTAAAATTTTGTTATGTCATTCAAATGAAACTTATTGTCTCGTTAAATTAAATATTTGTTAACAAAAGCTTTAAAAAAAAACAACTTTTATGCCGTTTTGCCTTAAATTTTGTGGAATATAAGTCGAAATGTCAATTGTCTTGTTTCATGTGACGTATTCCTTCCAGTATTTACTCCTGTTTTTCCTTCGATTGCTGCTTCCACGTGACATTGATTGCTTCACCCATAGATATAGAAAGAGTGGCTTCACCAATCGCGGCTTGAGAAAGAAATATTTTCACTTTCAGTATATCTGTTGCCATTTAATATCTAAAACACGCTAACTTTGTGGCTTAATCATCAATCCCAGCTTAATATATTAATGGAACATATAGTGGAGCATAGTGTTTCCTTATGTTGCGAATGTTTGTTTAATCAAATAAACTTTTAAAAGAGGATAAACAATCTTTTCGCTAATGAATGCACACACAAAAAAATAGCCATAAAATAAACAGTTTTCAGCGACAGAGACAATAATTAACTTTTGTTGTACGAGTTGGATTGGCTTTTATGTCAAGTAGATTTAACAATGAGCCTAGAAAAAATTTCAGGAGCATATTTTTAAAATGCAATTGGAAAGCAATTTTTTTTTTACAAAAAATATACCTTTGACATAGTTAACATCTTATTTTCCAATTTTTTTTTAATGAAATCATAAATAAAAAAAATTCTTCCGTTCATGTTTGAGTAATTTTAGTGAAAAGAAATGCAGAATAAAATTAAAAAAAAACAAACACATATATTACTAATTTGTCGTAAAATTATTAAAACGCCTCAGGTAAAGCGATAAACTAGAATCCACACAACTTTTAGCAGGAAGTGGCTGACGACTCGCCTTTCTGGACGTGGCTGCTGCAAAATACCTTTCTAAGCCTAACCGCTAGCCATCAAGCTGTCTGCCATTGGCATTGAAGTTCCCTGCTAGTTTTTCGGCACTGTGACACGTACTTTCTTCTATTAATTTTCTGAATACCTATTAAAGCAATTACAAAATAGGGAATGAAAGTGAAGATTATTTGTTTGCATTTAGTTACGAAAACTTGTGTGAACAGATTCATGTAATACGTAAACGGTTATGAAAAAAACTACATATGCAGTCAAGTAAGTACTGTTTACTTTGATAATAAAGTAAGGTCAACTAATCTATATATTATGTGAATATATTGCAAATTATTAGGCGATTTTTGAATAAATAAACATATGATATATTCGATTGCAACTCTAAAATTTTGGAATAAATACTTTATATCTTTCTCGGGAAAAACCACGTTTATTGATTGCATCAGTTTTGAAAGTATGATATCTCTGACGTACTGGTTATTTATTTGTATAATAAATTTCATTGTAAAAGTTTTTACAAACAAGTGCGTAGTTCCGAAATTTGTTTTCCGATTGTACAAGATCGTACGAAAACATTAAAAAAAAAAGGTACCGTAATATGTGGGTCGCGTTCATAAATTTCCTTTATACATTTTAAATTAAAATTAAAGTATTTCTTTTAATTTCTTATTTAGTAGCTGATAATAATTGTAACTTCTTATGCGGATTAAGCTTTTTTTTAAAGTTATTGTTGATAAAGGAGGTATTGCACCATCGCTCAGAAACATTTATATCTATTGACACGTTGCTTTTTAAGTCAAAATTTTGATTTCGCTTTTTTAAATTAGTTATTAGTTCTTTGATGTCTTATGATAGTTAAAATTATATTTAAGATTCTTTAAAAAGTTCTTTCTTAATGTTATATCAATATTTTTCAGTGCTATTTGTAAACATTGACTAATAAAAAAAATTGAAAAGACGAAAAATTAATAGAGACATAGTTGTTTGAAACACTGTAAATTTAATTCGTTACGAAGTTAATTAATGCTGTAAAAAAAAGACTTAAAATTTTTTAAAAACTACATTTAAAAGACGTAATTTTTTTTAAATTCCATATTCAAAATCTTGGATTATATAATGATGTTTTTGCTTGAGTCTCACTGTTTTCTTATTGAATTTTCTTAGAAGTGAGTACTACTGTCAATTTGTTAAGAATCCAATCCTGACTTGATTTTTCAAGGGGTGGTAGCTTCCGAGAATGTCTTTTACTGGTTTAAATTACTTCGGCTTTTGCTTATTGCCTTTGTATATGTGTGTATATATATATATATATATATATATATATATATATATATATATATTAGTTCTATTGCATAGAAAAGCAAACCAGAGAGGTTTGATTGCTTTGGGCATTAAAAAACTTATCTAAACATGAAAATTTGAGGTATTTAATGACTGCTTGTTTTTATTTAGGTCACGCAGATTTCGGGCAAGCCGGTTATTCACAGCAATATGGTTTTCCCCAGACCCTGCCTTCTGTCCCTAGTAACCCTGGCCATGATATGAGCAAGCAAGTTGCTGCAGGGCAGTCAGCAATGTATACTACATCAGGGGGCATGACTGCCCAAGTGCAGCACCATCAGTCCACCATGGGCGGTCCTGTATCGGCGCAACAAGCCTCCTCCTTGGTTCAGAGAGGACAACAAATCAATCAGATGAATCCTACTGTTGTGCCGGTGAGAACATTTTTGGTTTTCTGGTATTTGCTTTTATAACACTATAGTTTATATTATGCGTAGCTGTCAACTTTTTGAAAAACTTGGGGAGGCCAGTTTCTATAGTTATTTTTATTATCGTGATGTTTGAAAAGTTGCCCTTTACTCAAGTAGGGAATTAGGATCAGGCAAGTTTAGTAGTTAAGGATCAGCTTTTTTATATTATAAAAAGATAATGATAGAGAAATAGTACTGTGTAAAAATACATATGTTAATAGGTATAAAACAGTAGCATGTCTAGCAAATGGCAGATTGTGTTACAGGTAAAGGATAAATAACCCAAGCGGTTAATCAAAAAGACCATGCCAAAGGATTTGGTGCCAAGTCAAAATGAGAACCAACCGGACATTTGTTATCTAATATCTTGTTAAGGACAACAAATGCTTAAAATTCTGCTCAAAACTGCAAAATGTCTGCTGAACGGAACATAAAAGATTTATTTACTAAAAATTATTCTGGCAATTGCGATCTTAGCGATATATTAAAATAAGAAAATCAGAACTCGACAGTTTGCTGCACATTCAAAACAATGTGCATAAAAAATATTTTAAGAAATAAGTTCTTAAAATAATTTATGATTAACAGTATTTTAAATATATTAGTACGATTTAAGAATTATTAACGATGAAAGAAAATAGACAGGACCAACTTGTAAACAAAGTAGGGCAAATAAATTCTCTAATGCAAACATATAAAAAATATACTGTACTATTTGATAATTATTAAAAAGTTATATTTTGGAAAAGAAAATAAACTTTAACATACTTGGAAAATTTCATACCAGATTAATAAAAAACAGAAGATTTGAAAGTGGGGAGGCCAGCTTTCCCTGCCTCCTTGGAGTTGAAGCCTATGATATTATGTATCTGTTTAGTTGGCTGTGCAGTGGAGTTATTTTTCATTAAGTTATTTGCAGAGTTTTTATAATGATTTATTTGAATGTTTCATCAATTACTTTTAAAAGATGTTCAAGTAAGAAAATTAAAATTTAGTTTTGTAATTTGTTCTATTTTTTTTTTATAAATGAACCTTGTGTTTTGAGTTGAAGTTCACCGAGTACCAGGTAAATTTTTTATGTGTTATTTCTCATTTGGTTTGTTGTAAATACAGAAACTTTTGTTTTATTAGTTTCCTGCTTATGTTCAACGTAATCCAGCTTCTCGGCCTATGGCTATGGGCAGAAGTCCAATGAATGCAGTTGTAAGTCAAACAGGCCAGCAGTCCTCATCACATTTCAGTCCAATGCAGATGATAGGGCCATCCTCAAGCTCATTTGGTCCACAAGTGATGATGTATCAAAATCAAGTAAGAAATTTTCTTTTTAAAGGATTTTCAACTGAACTGAGCCAAATATAAAACCTTAGACGTTCATATGAACAAAATAAAAATATATATTAATGTTGAAAAACTGGTATATATTCTAATTATATAAAACTTTCTGAAGGTTAAATAATCGACGGACCAGCAAATATCACATAAAAACAATTAATGCTTTTGACTTGGGTAGAGATTTTATGGTGTTGAAGCCCTAACGTAAAATAATTTTGAATACTTTAAACCAGCGTTCGAAATTGGATAAGGAAATTTAGGAGCAATCTCTGCTACTAAGTATCAGAGATTGCTCCTAAGCTAAAGCTTGAATGAAAAAGAATCTGTTTTTGAAGCTTTTTAGACATTTTTTTTCTACTATGCTGGGGTTTCTGATTTTATACGGGTCGTAAGTCTTAATTTTAACAAAAATAATTGCGGTTCTGCTTATAGCGCTTTATCTATTCCGATTTTATGGTTTTAGCGATATCTATTCCTTGAATTTTTCTAGAAAAGTTCTTGAATTTTTTTTGTATGATCCATGTGAAACTTAAAAAAAAAAACTAATCTGGAAATTATTAAGAATTTTTAAAACGCTCTTAATTTGTCACTATCACCCCTTGACTTCTGTAGTACTCATACATAATGCAAACAAAATTCACTGTTAAAGTCTTGTACAGTACTGCATCCTTTTAATATGAAAATGTGAAACATCGCTCACCATAAATACAAAATATTCTCTAAAAGTCAAAATCCATTCTTTAAAAAAAAATTAAACCATAATATCTGACTGTATAATTGTGGAAGCTCAAAAACAGATGAAATTATCAGTTTCTTTGTTTAAAAATTACACAGCCATGGACTAAGTAGCATCAATTGGACTAATATCACATGTCTTTACTCAATGATTATCTCTCCTTTAATAATATCAGCAAAAAGATTGACGTACATCTTACTTTTAGTAACAGTTAATAATTAAAAAAAAATATTAATAATACTATAATTTTTATATTCTAAACCTAATTTTTTTTTTATATGATACCTTGATATTTCAGTTTTATAAGTCGTTCCTATTTAAATGGGTTAACACGCATTTTTTTATAAGGGTTTTACTGTGCACTGTTTTTTTAGAGATTTGATTTAAAGAGCTTATTTCCTTTTTTTAAATTAAATTTCCTTTTTAGAATTTTTTTCCTGTTAAAAAACTGGTAAGTTTTTTACTAATACCAAGAGAAAGCTAGGTCGTTAATATAGTTAATTGCTGCTAATCAGGGAAAAATTTTACGTATTGTCAAGGATTTTTTTTTACAGATTCTGTAGCCACCCTGTACTAACTTTAAAAAAAAATCCTTTAAACAAATTCTCCAAACTGTGCGATTTTAAAGTTGGATTTGTGTGCTTATAGAATCACCCAAGTTTCTTAATTTTAAGATAACTAGAATTCTAAAATTTAAGAAATCACAATCTACAGATACCAAGAGTAATGATTCTAGAATTGACGAATCCTGTGCTAATTATAACTTATTATTTATTAATGTGTGTTCTGTTTTGCTGCTACAATTTCTCAATATTTTCTGTTGCATAACTTTAATTTTGCTGAGTTAGAGAATTTTTCAAAATTCCTATACCCTTATGTAAGTATTTATTGCTCCTTAATTATAATTTCTTGCATTCGTTTTACTATATAAGTTGTAAGCTTTTGTTCTAATGATTTTTTTTTTTTCAGTATCCACAAGGAAGACCACCTCAAGGATATCCATCACAATACATTATTAGTCCTCCAAACCACCAACCATATGTTAATGGATTTATTTATCAACAACCAGCTAATTCAAATGGTAAGTTATTGTGCTCCTGAACATAATTTACCAAGATGTACAAACACTTTTTAATGATGTAGTACAATAAAGAAAAGCAAACACAAAATTTAAATTGATGTTAAAGTATATAGATGTTTTAAGGCTCAAGCTAGTTCAGCCCCTCTCAGAAGTCCGTAGCTTATTTAGTTTGAGCTGTAGAGTGGTTTCATACAAACCAATGTTCAAAAACTACTTTTTTAGAATAATCAGCACCCTCCAAAAGGTGTTGAAAATACAAAATCTCCATTTTGGATTTTCGGCCTCATTGCAATCCTTTCATTACCTTATGTTTTATATTAGGTAATAAAGAAATCAGTGTTTTTGTATTTATTGTATTTGATACAAATAAAGTAAAATAATTTTCTACAAAAAATTGAAAAAGCTTAAACAAATTTCGCAATCTTTAAATTCTATCAATTTAAAGTATCTGTCCATGTTATATACATGTCTGTATAAGCATATTATATTTAGATGTTATTTATAAATTGGTCACATAGGGGAGTAATCGACATTTAACAATAGCATTGTTTATATTTGTATTGATCACACAAATTTTTCAAGTTTAATCTTTTTTTTTTCATGGTTTGTTGTAATATGTGTGTACTTGTTTTGGGGTCTGCTGAGGCTGACTGATTGTTGATGTATTGAATGTGACATATGCATGAAGTAAAATGTTTCTTGTGGGCTTTTATCTTGTTTATACCTTGATTTTATGTGTCCACTAAATTTATAATTCAATAGTGAAGTAAAGGTTAACAAATATTTCAAGAACTTAAAAGTGTTATTGAAATATCACATACATAAAAAAATACCCTTTTTGTTTTATTTAAGTTTTATGCTGAAAAATATGAAATGAGTCATCAACATAAATACTTTTCTTAAATTACTTTGTATGTTGTATGCAGTGTTTTCAGATAGTCATGTCAATTTTACGATTATCTTTTAGTTCCTCTAGAAGTTAAAATAATTACTTATATTACTCGGAATATTACTTTTATAAAAAGGCCATATATTTCCATAAAAAATTTTTCCTGTTATATTTTTTATAAGTCACTGTGAAGCCTGTAACAGAACCAAGATGTTAGTCTTAAAAACTATTAATGAACAAAATTTATGTGGTAGTTTTTAAATTTGCATTTTGCATCTTCCAAATAACTTATTTAGTAAGAATGTGGGACTCGTAAAATAGTTCCAAGATATTTCTATTTTAAATTTACACTAATGGTAAAATGTGGCTGACTGTTGCTTTTTTTCTGTTTATAGGGTATTATCCTCAGCATACTATTCCAAGCTTCAATTCTGTTACTGCTCATACACCTCAAATGCCCCCACAGCAAATTCCAGCTCAACAGCCTCCCCAGCCACAGCAAAAACAAACTGCAGCAAAAAGAACATGTGCTCTTTCGATTATCAATCCTGAAACTGGGAAAAACATATTTGATGAAGAAAGTGGGGATTCTGTTACAGGTTCTGTAACAGCTTCAGTGAAGGAATCGGTGTGTACCATGTTTTATAATAGCACATGTCCGAAACCAATAACAATCAGCTTCATTATATATTTTTGTTAAATGTGTTTTTGAGATTGCTGAATTCAAAAATGGCTATCTCCCTCCTACCACTTATTTTCCACAAAATAATAGGGTTTATGTTTTTAAAAATAACAGTTTTTAATTTTGTTACCTTATGTTTAAAAATCCTTTCATGATTTATTTAATATTCTGTATTCACGAGAGTGAAGAAAAACAATGTAATTATATATTAGTGCAAATGGTTTATTTGGTGAAATCATACATGTTTTGGTAAGTCATTTATCTTTTTTTTCCCTCCCCAAGCACATCTCACGCCCTCTCCCTATGCCCCCCCCCCTTCCGGATATCATATTACACAGGTTCTAGCCATTGTGTTCACTGTCGGTTTGTTTGTGTACATTGCTGAAGAAGGTGAGCCTCGACTTACTGAAACATATACAATTTCACCAAATAAACCATTTGCGCTAATAATTACGTAGTTTTTCTTCACTCTCTTGTTTCTTGCGCAAAGTCGAAGATATTTTCTGAATATTCTGTATTCATGTTTCCAGTTTTGGGGGGAAATGTTAAACTAGAAACGAGAAATTATGTTAATGTTAAAAAGGGAGCTTTTTCTCTTAACTTGCAACCATGCCAAGTTTTATGTTATCAAAGTGGTTTGCATATACTTTGCCTATTGTTTTTTATTCCAAACAGTGTATGCTTTAGGGGAGTTATAGGCTTTTTTCCTATGCTCTATTTAACTTAAAATAAAGCTATAACCTTCGTTAACATATACATACAAAATATTTACTGATGTAATATGGTCCAGGTTAGATTATTCCCTTATTTTGTTTTTGGCTTAAGAGAAGAAGAAATGGCTGATAGTTGTCAGTTGAGTTTGGAATGCTATAACAAATCTAAATCCGGCAATTATGTCTCTTTTAAAAAATAAAGTGAAGCAACATTGTTTTACTGCCCAACATTAGAAATTTTTTAAAATATACTTGTTTTGGCTTGAAACTTTTTATTTAGTTTCTATTTGTGCCACAAGGCAATGTGTCTTGCAAGCTTTTACTAAATGATACTGCAACTAGATATCATATAAAGTTGCTGTTTGTTAGAACCATAACTGATTACATTTTACTCTTATGCTGACATGTAAGCGTTCCAGTTTTTGTCCAAATAGTAACGTATCGGCCATATTCGGTACAAAGTCATTAAAGTACAACTTATATTTTACTGCAGATAAACAGTTTTTTGTTATTGTTGTTGTGCAGTTTTTAATAAAATATTGATAGTCATCAATATTTGATACATTTTAACTTGTAACACCTAAAAAACACTTGAATTTTATTGTTTGCAATTTCCAAATTTTTTTATCTGCACTGTAATGTTCTTCTAAATAATTTGCTGCATTTGAACTTTATGTTCTTGTTTATGTTGCAATGCTCTGTTTTCTTAATATATTTCCCTTCTTACAGGAAAACTTTGATCCCAGCGTTGGTATTGAATTCGCAAAGCAAGTAGCAAAAACAATTAGTGAACCCCTCGTCGTTGGTAACCTTCTTCGTGACAAGTGTCCTGCTCCACTTAACCCACCTCCAGAGTTTCCTAGTAAAAATTATTTTGATCCTGAAATCAAACTTGAAAAGAAATGGAATACAAGTGAAATAGTTGTAGCCGAGGACACTGGTGACTTAGCAGACACAGAGAGCATTATGAGTGATGACTACCGCAATTCAAGGAGCAAAAAACCACAAGTGCTTTTATCTAAGAAAGACAATTACCCAATTAGTATTAATGAGAGTGATTCTTATGACTATGAAACTAGTGATTCCCAAATGGGCGACACATTTGTACCTGCTACTCCAGAAACACATGACCATACTGTGTATGATGATATGGGGGTTCCTCAACCAGAAACTACTGAGGATCTAATAAGGACTGAGAGTGGCAAAGACCCTGAAGTCAGTTCTGTCCCAGAAATAGGAGTAGAGTGTCAAGAAATTCCAGAGAATATTCAGTCAACAGAGCCAGGCGAATCTAGAGCTGCACTCCCAGATGTCGTTCAGCCTGTGACGGCACCTGATAATTTAAATAATGAAGAAATAGTTACAGAGGCTAGTATAGAGGTAGTATCATCTCTTCAGAAAATGCCAGACAAAGCTTCTGCTCTTGAAAGTAAGTTTTTTATCTTCCATTTAAATTTCCTTTTACAAAAACTTAAATTCAATACCAATTAAACATATTTTTCAGTACAATTATTACAAATACACATGTTCTACTTGGGCAGTGGCAGTAATAAGTTAAAAATGGATAAAGTAAAGATTGATGCGACTTTGGTGATAATGCTGGTCTAATGGTAGTGATTCTTTACATGTTATTTGTCAGTCCTTTGTATGCACAATTAATTGAACTGTCTTAATACTAACCTTCTTTTGCACATTGTTACAAATGGCGTAACTAGTTTTTTCTTCAACTTATTTTCTTAACTTATTTCTAATTGTAAAGTCATTGCAGATCAATTCTGCTAAATCATTTTATTATTACTGCATAAAAGTTGATAGGTAGGCTTAAAAAAAGTTTATTTTTCAACTGAGATTTCTTATGTGTACTATTAATGCTTGATTTGTGTGTCTAAAATTTATATCCGTCACAGGTGACCAATAGCCCTCGCGTAGCTCTAGTGCGCGGATAATTCAAACTCAACTGAACCACGTGTAAAAGTTTAACGGTATTAATACAGATTTCCATGTTTTAAAAACACTTTCAGTTCGGAAACCTTAATAATTTTTTTATTCAATTTGATTGCGGCCATAAACAGATTATGCTGTGGCATGAATCTTGTTTCTGTGATTGTGTCAGATTGAAAGCTTATTACTTGATGATGTCACATAGTAGAAACCAAAAGCATCGTAATTTATAAGGACTGTTTCAATGTAAACGTTTTTCTGCATGCTTTTTTTTTTGCTGAAAACACCTCTTCAATTAATATTATTTTGATAAAATTTTATTTTACATTTCTATAAAGAAAGAAAACGATGTTGCCCTTAACGGTTGCGTTGGGTGCCAACTCGGGTGTCGGCTCGTCACTTGACTGTGGTTCTAAAATACGACTCCCGTCGCCAATAGCCCCCGTGTAGCTCTAGTGCAACGATAATTCAAACTAAACTGAAAGAAAGAAATACAAGCTTTAAAAGTTTTTTGATAAAAATTTTATTTTTAATTTCTTGAAAGAAAGAAAAGCAAGCTTTAAAAGTTTCAAATGCCTTCACTTGCAATATATGGCGACTGCACAAAAAAGATCGACAGAACAACTTAGGCATTTGGTGTATTATAGTACTTGGTGCTAATAGTCACTTGGTGTAAAAAAAATCAAACAGTATGGTTATTGTTTTGCCATTATTTGAAATGAAAACTTATATTATGAAAGCAACAGAAAAATATCGTTTCAGTATGAAACTGGACGGCTCCCTAATAATTTTTCACTCTTGGTATTTTTGCCAACTTTCACACATGGTCTGAACCCCAGTTATGGAAAAGGTGTCAAAATATGGAGAATGGTATGGTGGAAACTATTCCACTACTTCGAAAGTATAGAGCTCCTTTCCTTCAGAAGTTCAGATTTTTCTAAAGTCAATCTTATAGATGTCAATAGACTCAACATTGGAACCAAACATCAAAAAAAATTATTCTGGTATTGCAAAATAACAAATTAAAATTAGGTATAAGCAGGTGGACTAAATTTGTAAGATTTTAATTTGAATATGATGTGGACTGTGCATCCATAATAGACACATTTATTTCTTGAATAGGAATAGAAATTTTTTATTTTGAAAAAAAAAATTTTTCAAAAGTATTAATCTAAAAATAAAAATTAGAATATTATAAAAATTTCACAGAATATTTATGAAATTGAAATTTTTCATAATTAATTTTTTCCTCACAAACATCCATTTTTAAAAAAAAAAATAGGACCTTGTAAAACATGCCTAGATGAATCTCCGGTATTATACATTGGTAAGATTTACTTGGTATGGTAAATGTGAGTCGAGAGATTTTGGTGATGCTTTTGTGTACATCTTTCTAGACTTAACCTTGTAGTTTTGATCTCCTTTCGATGTTATGTCGAGGAAGGGGGGGGGGGGACTTTGACTGCACTGTAAATCATGCTGCAGATCTTCTGGAAATCAATGGATAAACCTTTTATTTATAACATTGTGTTTGTTTAATTATAGATCTTATAATGATTCTTCATACTGATTTGGAACTACACCTTGATAATATAAGTTGCTTATTTTTATAAATTAAGAATTTTGATAAGATTTATTCAGGGATTGGAGTAACGCGTTACTTGTAACAGTTACTTTTTTTAGGTAACGTTGGGTAACGCCGTTACATTTTTCAGAAAGTAACTGTAACTTAGTTACTTTTAGCGGTAACGAAAAATTTCGTTACTTTCCGAAGGCTGTCTGATGCTTATTTAAGGGAACATTTCGCATTCCCGAAGTGCGGGCCTTTCTTGGGAGGGATAAAGCAAATAAGCATCGTCCACTTTGGCTGCTTATTAGCGTAATACAGGATTGAAATTAAATTTTAAAAAAATGTATATTAATTATAATTTCAGCATATTGT
Source organism: Oedothorax gibbosus (assembly GCA_019343175.1). Taxonomy (NCBI): domain Eukaryota; kingdom Metazoa; phylum Arthropoda; class Arachnida; order Araneae; family Linyphiidae; genus Oedothorax; species Oedothorax gibbosus. The sequence goes on along the minus strand of JAFNEN010000995.1, from coordinate 43,705 downwards.
TTGTGTATTTGTATCGTTAATCGTGGCTTTCTTTGAAAAATGGTAAGATGGCTAAATTTCAATTTTTCTTATAACTTGAAATTTCAAAAAGTAACTGTGAATCGTTACTTTTCGTATTAAGTAACTGTAACGCAATACTTTTCATATTAAGTAACTGTAACAGTTACTTTTTTGATAAAGTAGTTGTAACTGTAACAGAGTTACTTTTTTAAAGTAACTTTCCAATCCCTGGATTTATTTTTTAATGATAATATGCCATTTTTTTTTAAATTTTAAATTCCTGCATTTTGTCTACTGTTTAAGAATGAGGGACTTCAATTATTTTTCCGATTTATAACCTACTTAGTTTCACTCGTAAAAATTTCGGATCGGCCAAATTCTGCGATCCTTAGACTGCTGTAAAATCGCGATAGTGAGATTATCAAAGTTTCATTATTTTGGAATTGCCAGAGTTTTATAAGTATTAGGGTTGTGCTATAAGAAGTTGTGTCATTGTTTTATAATAATAAGAAGTGTTATTATACTCGATTATTAGGGCATTTAATGTCAGATCAACAATGGTCCGATTAAAAGTCTAACCTTTTTTGGCTGGTTTAATGAAAATGACGGCATGCTGGTTGACGGAACATGTGTGTTTAAGCTATTACTGTTAATTGTAACTAGCATGCAGAAGATTTAAACGGTATCTTGTCACAATTTGAGATGCAAGTTCGCTGAAACAACAATGCAAATATTCAACTGATTCTGAAGAACTGCGATTAATTTTTTATAACAGATTATTTACTTTTCTCTGCGGCACAATTCACGGAAGGCTGAAATGTAGCTAGTTATGTTAGCATCAAATCAAGTTGTTTGAGATTCTGCTGATCCCTTCAACTTCAAATGCTGTGGTGGGAAGATGTAGCTGATGCATAAGTTGTGTTACCGCAGACTGCCACAGCAGATTAAAAGAACATGTGTTGTGTGTGGACAACTTAATAAGGATATGTATTGAAGGACCACAAGTTGTGGATTTTGATCCCAAAGAGGCAGATTTTTTTTCTCAAACTCTTCGCCCAAATGTCCAGCCTTACAGAACTGACAAACGGCTAAAACTTTATAGTAATACACTAAATGAACAGTTAAACATGTTCACATGGACAGATCTTATGAAGATGATTCCCCAACATCATAAATAAAAAGTAAATGTAATTATTTTAAAGTGTTTATAAATTAGTGCATAAAACAATTAAAAGTACATTTAGTAGTATATAATTATTTTAATCTGTCATTTTGTGATTCTTAAATGCTATCAAGCTTTATTGCTGTATATTAGACCGTTTGTCCATATCTTCCTTTTTTATAGCCAAGCATCTGTTGCCAAAATCGCTATATTTTCTCCAAATCCGTGTTAAATGAGCAAAATGTGTTATTCAGATTTTGAGGATTAACACTTTTAGCTATCTCCATTTTCTCATCACTTCATCTGTGTCACCAAGTTTACCAGAGTCGCCAAATAAATGAAATGCGTTATTTTATGTTTTATAAGGTAGTTGGTTGTTTTGAAGTCGTTGTATAATGGGTCGTTTTGGCTATCTTCCTTTCTTGCTAAAATTATAAAAAAGCTCGCCAAATTAAAATGATGGATTTGTTTTCCTCTCTTTCATATTATATATTTGGACTAGAATTTTCTCTTTCAATGTATCACCCAACTATACAAGTCCCCAAATGAGAGAAAAATAGAAATATACTGTTTTGGAAGTCATCATGCTATAGAGCTATATAATGGGTCATTTATGGGTAGCTATCAAAATTATCATGTGAGATGTAATTTCTTTCTTTTGCCTATCAGATTTTAACTTGAACTTGTGCCAATATCAATTTCCCCACCAAATATATAGACAAGCTCATCCAAAGTCGCCAATTGTGTGAAAAGTGTATCTGATGATTTTTATACAGATTGGTCATTTAGAAGCTATTACTCTGTGGTGAGCTATTATGCGCCTCTTGTTCGATCTTTTGTTATTGCCAAATTTGTCATCAATCTAGCCAAATTAATGTCAGATCATGTGGGAAATAGTGTTTTTATACAACATAATTGAAATTTTGACTTAAAATTAGATTATTTTACAGTTATAGTTTAACTGGTATTTATGAGTCAAATTATGATGACAGTAAGTTTATATTCAGAAAATATCTTCAACTTTACGCAAGAAACATGAGTTTTCACGAAGGAAAAAACGTAATTATTGGCATGGCAACGTAATATTGTATATTGCTCAAGAAGGTGAGCCCCAGATCTTGCTGAAACATGTACAAATTTTACAAAATAAACTATTTGCGCCAATAAGTAAATGTTAACTAAATTAATGTTAATTATCGTCTGCCTAATTTATTTTGCAGTTCAAAGAATAATTATGTAAAATACTTTAGTCAAATCCTATTAAAACTCCTTCATTTTACTAAATAAGATAATTAAATATGTCTTAATTTGCCAATCAAAGATATTCACAGAACTTCCAACTGTGTGCGACGTTAATTCAACCAACTGACCTGTCCAACTCCAGATTTAACTAGTAACTGTTTTCCAGGCGCAAAGAAAGTTAAATGTGCCCCTCTTCGAAATTCCAGCAGTTGGTACATATGGCACAGAAATTCAGAAAGTAGTTTTTAAAAAAATCGGGTATTGGTTAAATCCGGAGAGTTGGCAGGTCTGCATTCATCGTGAGTGAAAGCTTTTTGGGGAAATTAATTTTTAGCAGTTGATCTTATAAATATAACACTGTTTTCTTTGCCAAAAATTGCAATCAGGTTGTCCAGTTGTTGGAAAATGTACTTAAAATTATAGGACCAGGTAGGGAAATTTTTCTCCGATACAATGAAAAGGTTGCTTACCTATTTATACTAAGTTGGAAAGATAACATAATTTAATGAGGTATGATGAATCATGCAGCCAGCTGTTAGAACTAGTAGTTATTAATTTTCGTTGTCTCTTAGACTGATCTTATAGTAGAACGTGTTTGAAATTATTGCACGGAGCTTCAATATGCCGAAGTTTTTGCGCTTTTTGGATCTCCAAAGTTTCGGGATCGACGAACTTTGCAGATTTTAGGATCAGCTTGTTTTTGATATACTGTATAACGATATTCGTGTTTACCGGATTACCTTACTTTTCGGATTGCCGAATTTTTAGCATCATAAGCTTTAGCTAATTTAAGACTACCGTATTTTCTTAATATTGACTTCGAGTTTTGGATCATCGGACTTTTTGTTTTAGATTTGCGAGTTCAGTTCAGGAACTCTCAGAATTCTAGAACCATAGGATGGCTGGATTTTTGCGATAAATAATAGCTGAGTTATATAAAGTTTTTTTTACTGGAAAATGCCATTAATTTTGAAAAAAAATTAGAGAAGCCCTTGACATAAGTAAATGAGACTATGTAGTTCTAGTTTCGGTTGTTTTCAACCCAATCAAAACCAAAGTGTAAGGTACTGTTTTGGCAAATTGAGATATAGCTTTAGTGCGACGATAATTCAAACTAAACTAGTTTTCTATGCGAATTATAAACTTTCGTACCCAGCCTGTTTGTTTGCCTAGTAATTTTTTTTAACCGACAAAAAAACTACTAGACATGACATCCGACGAACATTAACAGAAGATGGCTGGGTGGGATTTTATTTTCTGATATTCGGATAATCAGCAACGTTTCAGATAATTGGAGTTCTACTGTATATAAGAAATGTATGTAAAATGAATAAGGATTTGATGTATAGTGTATTATAAATTATTTGTTACTGATAATGCGTAAGAAACAATAATTCTATTTTGCTTGAGTAGAGTAAAATTTTCTTTTGAATTTGAAAGTAATTAGTAAAAGTTGCTACGATTAGTTTTGAATCATTTATCAATAAGGTTGAAACATAAACATCCTTTAAAAGCGCTTAAAAGTCATTAGAAAGACTTATTAATTCTTTCCCACCTGATTGTTGAGATCTCTTAACAGGTTTTTCCGCTTGTTCAATCTCAATCTGACCCTATTCGTACACGCCTCATTAAAGCCATCAGTGAGACTGTTTAGCGGCGAACGGGTAAAAGTCTTGAATATCCCGTTATCTCTCCACTGTTCTTCAAATAACTTATTTTTTTTTCTTTTAATTCTGCTACGCGGCATCCGATAACAAGGCGACTGCGGCCTCCTCATATTCTGTCCTAAGATTGGCCGCACAAGGTTTTTTGGGGCGAAATTTTTGTTCACGTGGTTATAACCCCGGTCGCGCTCTGTCATGCGTCAAGACGCCTCTAGAATGGGAGAGGATTCTTCCGATTGGCACGTGGCTTATTTATCCCTCCTTTGCCAAAAAGGTGATGTCGGGATGGATCTAAATTTGTAGACTCGGCAGTCGGGGCGAGAGGAACGAAAGCGTGTTACGTACGGCCTCTCGTCGGTCGCCATGATGGTTGTACGTCCCGTCCCAGTTTGATGATCTTTCAGTGCCCTCGAGGGATTATTACCTAATTGGTTGCACTGCGTGCCGTCCCCTAGACCGGACATGCCCGGGTGCAAGAACCCTCCGGATTCCCCCAAGTGGAGTCGGGGTAAGTTTTTTTTTGGTAGACGGAAGACTTTGTTTTGGAAATTTGGAATGTTTATTTTTTCTCATCGTCATGCTGTGATTTAAATGGGCGATAAGATTGTTAATTTGCCCTCGTTTCGGATTAAGAATGCTAATAAGGATTAATTTCGTGGCGGGGATGAGGATTTTACCGACGGGGTCCGAGATTAAGGTCATGTAAATGTATCCGGGGGGATTTCATAACCATATGGGGGCAATCGCCATCTAAATATAAAGATTCCAAGCGGTGACGCAATCGCCGATTTCTTTGTTTATTTTTCGCGGATTGTTTATAAGCCTTTGAATGGATTTTATTATTTGTTTATAAATGAATTGTATTTTAGTTTTTTTTTAAAGAAATTTTAGCGATTTCTCTGTAACACTTCATTGATGTACCTATTAATTATTAATAAAATTATCAAAAACTTATTTCCGATAGACTATTTTTGTAAACTTCTTACTTTTACATTTCAGGTTTTTTTTTACATATTAATAAATCTATTAAGAAGTCTTTCAGAAAATAGAAAACCATAATTGAACTGCATAATATAAAATCCTTTTATGTGCAATCTAACAAAACACATGTGGGTGCAATTTCCTGTTCCAAGATGGGACTAAAAGCTATTTTGAACAAATTTGTTAGAAGGAAAAGATCTATTTCCTACAATATATGAAGTCAGGAAGGGTGGAGCAGGAAAAACGATATAATTTTTACCAACTATATCCTGGTGATGGCATATTATATACTTTGAGTCTTTTTTAATAGATATTAGTTTTTAAAAAAATATTTTTTATTAAAATGAAATAGAGAGGGGAATTACTTGAGACTTAGTTCCTCTTTTAATAAATATTATTTCTGAAAAAAATCCTTTTTTTTCAAGCATTTAAATTTCAATTTTTGATATTGTATTTGATAAAATATGAGAGGGATGAACAACGGCTTTTGTTTTCAGAAATTATATCTAACTGTCAAATGTAACATTTCAAATGTTCAATTTTTAAATATATATTCTTGTGGTGTTAAATTTAAAGTGAACCTTCCATGGTTTTGTATAGTCTTAAGTACTAAAAAAAATACACAACTTATACAACTAGCATAAATACATATAAAAATAAGCTTGTTTTATTTTCTCACAGTAAAATATCGGGAAGAATTTAAAAAGATTTTTATTAATGCTAACTAAAAGGTTGCTCTGCCATTGATTACTAATTCCTGCCAACCTAATGTAACAAATCATTCTTTTTAAATCAAAATGCATTTTATACAAATATATCTGATTAAATCTGCTACATTTTTATTTATTATTCACTGATTTATATGTTCTCCAGGCAAGAAAAATAAAGCAAAAAAGAAAAAGGATTATAACAAAAAGGGGGAAAGCAAAGAAGGCGGTGAAATGGATGCTTTCTTGGTTGACAATAAACCTGAGGCAAGTACTTATTTTTACTGCAAGGTGTTGGACTTGATAACATGAAACTATTAAGTTAGTTAAACCATTAAAAGTTTTGAATAATAATAATCTCCATATCAGTTTAATTTCATAAATCCATGTGCTGAAAGTGATCAAATCAAAGATGTGTTTACTTTGCCTAGCTTAGCTGATGCAGCTACCAAGCATACGATTTTTAACAAAGCAAAAGTTTTTGGATGAATGCTGTCTTAAAGAAATTCTCCTTTTAATCAATAAAAACAATCATGATTCATGTCCCCCCTCCCCCAGCTTTTAAAACCCATGAGTTTTCATATATAAGGCAGCAGAATCAAAAGTTGCTGTTTACTCTAATGGAAAATAGTAGGTGTACAGTTGCACATTTTTAAAATTTGCTTTATTGTCTTTAGTTCTAACCAATTCCACCTGTTAGTGTATAACATTCAGGCATTTTTCTCTCTTCCATTTTCTCAGTTGTTGTAGTAAAATGCTTATTTTAGCACCCAAGTCTTAGAATAAATATATTAATTACTTGATATTTTACACTTATGAAAATTTTTATTAAAGCTGTACTTATAATCTAATTCCATAGAAGCATTCCTTAAAAGCAATTCCACAGGGTTGGACAAAAAATTTCAGAAATTTTCCACTTAATTGCTCATTAAAAATATTTTTAATTGGTCAGAATAAAATAATTATTTACTCATGATGCTGGATGTAAAGGTTAAAGTTAAAACACTTCAAAATTCAAAAAAATTTGATAATAAAATTTATGTTCTGCACTGGTATTGCAGTATTTCCTATAAAAATTTTTTAAAATGGGCAATTGTTTTTTTTTTTTAGGAAGCACCTGTTTCACCTACCCCAGTGACAGTTGCCCCTGTGCCTACTATTCTTGCACCAGTTGAAAGAATGCTTTCTCCTGTTCCTATTGTGGACAGTGATATTTTAGCCACTATTCCTTTTCCTGAAGAAAGTGAGAATTTGCCTCCACAAAATGACATTTCTCCTAGTGATCCAACTAGCGAGGCTTCGTCCGTTTCACCAAGTGCTGAGAGTGAAGACAAAGAAAATGTCTCTGATGATCCTTCTAAAATTGTCTTGAAATATAGCTACAAGGAGGGTAAGTGCATATGTTACAATTTATTTGAATTATCCTTAAATTTTTATATTATGAAACTACAAGGAGATGCTTAGCAGTTTATAGTTTTTTAGCTTTGTTTTATTAGTACTATATGGCTGTATTTTTGCTGTGATTCCATTTTAGTTTCTTTATATCAAACAAAAATATATCAAAGATTATTGAAATGGTATTGAAATAATAAAACCCTGTTATTTATTGTAAACACAGAATGAATGCACAGAATTTGTTTGCTATTACTTCACAGCTTACAAGAATATGTGAAAAATAAACTTGTTTTAGGTGTCTAAGATAAAAAAAAAAAAGGTGCACATACAATTATCTTCATTGTATTGATACTTAACTATGCGATATATAGATTTTCCCATATTGATATATTGTGTCTATTTCAATTAATTTAAAATATCCATTTAAAAAATGAATTCATTTAATTTTGTAACATCAACAAGCTTTTTACTAATGCAACACACATTTGGTAGCTCACATTTGGTACACCCTGTAAGTCGGCAAATTTTGTTTAGCAGACAATTTTATGTTCACAAATTTAGTATTAAAAAAAATCTTTGTTGGATTTTGTTATTTAATTTTATGCCTCAATTTGTTATATTTATACATTTTCATTCTTCAAATGGACAGATCAATGGAGTCCTCTGAATCCTGAAGGCAAGAAGCAATACGACCGGGATTTTCTTTTACAATTACAGGGTCAACCTATGTCACTATGTAAGCCAACTAATCTGCCAAATCTGGATGTGATAAAAGATAAGGTGTGCTTCATATTTTCTTTAGTTTTATTCTTATTGAACTGTAGCATCAGAAGTTCAAAGGTAATCAATCATTTGGTGTTTATTTATTCAGAAAATATTTTTCAGGCCCACATTCAAAGGTTGACTGAAGTTAACAGAGTTGTTCCTCAAATAATTCCACAAGTACGATACAACGATCCCTTTATGCCACAATACGCAAGAACAGGGGCACCTAGGCTGGTAAGTTTAATACTAATGTAATGTATTGCTAGATTTTTTTTATGTACAACCTCTGTTTTTTTATGTTTCTTCTGTACAAACTAATTTAGTATTGTAAATCAGTGTTTTTGAAGTGTTTAAAATAGATTTTTTAAAGAAAGTTTTTTTAAATGTGTTCTCATTTTCTATACTTAAAATCTCCTACAGGCAAATTATTCAGAAAAATGTTTAATCCAGCTAGTTCTACACGATATTAATACATGCCGATATTATTATTACACAATATTATTATGCTGACATTTTTCAAATGTCGGATGCTAGGATTTTACCCAAGGGATTTTACAAACTTATTCTTGGAACTAAAAATAAATTTTGCAAACGCTGTTCTAAAGAATAAAGTTTTAATTGCAACATGCTGTGTTTGGTGATTATTTTTACAAGGTGTAAAAATCTTGTATGAAAGTGATTGTATGTAACAGTCACTGTTACAAACGTACTTGTATTTCGATGAGCATTTCAGTAAGTATTTAATTTATAGAAAAGTAGCTATTTTTTAGTTCTCATAGAACTTTTTGATTTTAATTAGTAATATTAATATATAGCCGATTGTTATGTCTTCTAAGAGATATTGTAAAATTTTATTTCTCAATAAGTTTTCCCTTTTTAGCCACATCCTCCAATTAATCGACGCAGTCAACAAGGCAGAGGAGGTGAAAAGCCTAGAAAAATTATTTCATTTAGCAGCTCTCTTACTCAAAACATCAAATTGCATGAATCTGAAAATGCCTGGAAGCCGCTTAACAAGCTGTCACTTTCTGATATAGCAGCAGACGAATTGGTAAAAAAATTTATATGTTTGTTGGTTTAAATAAATAAAATTATTTATATTTGTGATGTATGTTATTAACAAATTATAGACTATGATTGTATTGGGTTAAAGTTTAAGGATTTTTTATTGTTTTCTAAATTAAAAGTAGTATTATGAGTTTAAATTGGTTTCAATTCAAAAGAGTTTTGTTTATATTTTTGTTCATACTATATTAACTTATTTGAAATGTAAAATTCATGTAGTGTTTGCCTGATAAACATAATATCTGATTTATATCTTAAAACCATTCTACAAGAATAAAGAAATCTGTATTTTTATTTCTTTTGTGAATTTTTTTATTATCTATTAAATAAATATGCTTATTAAGACTAGCATTTTTTTTGTTGAAGAAAATTTGAAGCATCTTAATGTTCTGTTCTAAACAGGAAAAAGAAAAGCTTAAAAGGAGTGTCCAGGGCGTTTTGAACAAGTTGACTCCTCAGAAGTTTGAGACTCTTCTTGCCCAGCTTAAAGGTTTAAATATAGATACAGAAGAAAAGCTGAATGTAGTTATAGATTTGATATTTGAGAAAGCTGTTGATGAACCCAACTTCAGTGTTCCTTATGCAAACCTGTGTAAACATTTAGCGATGGTAAGAGAATAATTTTTAGTCTGCTTATTTCTGTTATATTCATCTAGTTCATCTACCATTAACTTTCAGTGTTCTTTTGTATAAACCGAGCATATGTTTGCTATCAGCCAACTGACTAGACATATGGCTAAATAATGTGAATGCGTATCATCGTGTATGGAACTGAAATCCACCACGCCGGATTTTTCTATTGTTACTCATAATAAATATCTATATTTTAATTATTGGTGTAAGCATTTTCGCTAACCATATAAGGCTAACCTGATTATATTTTAGCATTATCCGGACTGCTACCGATGATGTTCTAAGGCACCAAAAATCCTAAGTAGTCACAGGCCATCGTAATTTTTTAAACTAACAAAGAACTTGAAATTTGGTTGACTGATCTGTCCTGAACTAAAACTAAGAAAGAAATGGAACCCTGATCCTATGCCGATTACACTGCCAACTAGTAGATATTAAGAGGAGTTATGGTTGGTTAATCGATTTTTCAGAAATAAAACTTTAAAAAAAAACCTGCTACGATTAAGTCTCTAACTAACAAATATTACTAGGTGCTGAGGCTGGTGACAAATCTGATCATAGCTAGAACTATAAAAGGAACACCAACGTACTGCGAATCCGACTCTATAAAAAACATTACTAGGCGCTGATGTTGGTTGACTGATCTGATCAAAACTAGAACTATAAGAACACTAACCTACTGCGATTACGCGGGTACTTAGCAAATGTTACTAGTCGTCATGGGCAGGTTAAGTTTACTTACCGCAAGAATATTAAAAAAAACCCACTTTGATCCGCATTTGAATATTTTATTTCCGCAAATGAAATGTGTTGATAAAATATTTGGATTAAAAAAAATCTTATTAAAACCATGGGTATTGTCTTTCAAGGCCGACGAACCGATTTTTTCATTAAGTGCTATAAGGTCACTAATACCAAGGCGAAAAAAAACTCAAATAAATTTTTTAGAAAATATCGAAGCTTATCCGTAGTTTTGACTGTGTTTCCGTAACTCCGTAGTTTAATACTTTCATCCGTAGAAACTACGGACAATCCGTAGTAGTTGGCAGGTAATATGAGACTGGTGCACGTTAAATATGTTGTTGTCACTATAAGTTTGTGTTGGATGCCAGACCAATTAATTTCGGCTTCAACCGCTGTTCAAACTTATGTGACTATTTGGCTGTGCTGTAGCTCTAGTGCAACGTAAATTTATCCAACTAACAATAAAACCTTTTATGTCAAAATAGTTGGCCGTATCTTTTCAACAGAACAAATTCCAAAAGATTACGTGTCTGATTACACAAACTGTAACATACTTCATTTTTCAAGCTGGGCTCAAAAACGTTGAGTAGATTTAAAATAACATAATGCTTAAATAAATTCTAATTGTGTTATCGTGTGAATTTTTTTTTAAAAGTTAAAATCTTTCGCCAATGTTCTACGTGTTCACCCAGGTTAAGGTTTCAACCTTCGTGTATCTTTAGGTTATCCGGCAATGATAAAATTTTATTACATGAGCTCAATTTTAAACGCAGATCAATTTACGTTTTGTTAAAGTTCCAATTTTTTAAAAATCATTTAGAATACTATCAGTATATCAATGTCGTTTATCCGAAAAGACTCGGATTAAACGAAGTCGATCCGAAATTACAATCCGGATAATTGAAAATTGCTTCCGGTTAAAACTAGAATTAAATTCCGGATATAATAGAACTAAAATTTAATTTGGAACCGTGATCAAGTGACGAGGCAAACATATGAGCTGGCACCCAGCGCAACCTTAGAGCGACATCGGTAGCAGTACGGAGAAAGGAAAATTAAATTCCGGATAAAACTATACGGTTAATGGTAATGCTTATACCGATAATACTTAACATCTTTATTCCGAATAGAAGTATAATTTAATTTTTGATAGAATTCCGGATAAACTTAGTAACGAAAATGTTTTAAAGGTTTAAACCTATTTTGCTTATCTGGAATCTAAAATTTATACGGAAAATTGGGATGTTCCAACACAAACAATTAAACGTTAATCGGCTTAGTTTCTGAAATACGATAGAATCCAATAGACTTCTACTGTAATAGTGTTCTAACATAATTTACCCGGTTATTTGAAGAACGAAAATGAACGCACCTCGTATCTTTGCTTAAAAACTAACAAAAGAGTTAAACTTAAGCAAATGAAGATATTTCTTTAGAACCTTTAAACTCTATATTTGTAATTATTATTAAATTAAAAAGGTACTAAGCTTGTGTGTGTGTGGGTAAAAAATGCAAACCCCAAAATAGCATCAATTCGATGTTCGTTTCAAAGACGTTTTTCTGCACAGCCAAAGGCAATGAATGTTATCAGTAGACAATCTTAGCGCGGGGTCTACAATGATCCCCCAATAATTCGGAGAATCCCATTGCAGTAGAAAAGAGGCTGTAGTATTTAAAGTATTGTAGCTTTAAACAACTGCCTTTTTACTACTAAGATGCTTAAGATTTTTTTTGCTGTTCTCACGTGGTTACTATGAAATTCCGACCCTTCCAATGGAAGTGATTGCGCCAAGCTTGACCGCTGATGGTCAGTTTCGGCTTGAAGCGTCGCGTTGCTCATTTGAGATTAAAATAATGACTGATACCTTAACAAATTAACTTTAACAAGATTTAAATAAATATATATCAAATAATTCTCTGATTTGACCCAAAGAACGTTTTTAAAACTTTACAATATTTTTGGATTTTCCAGAAATCGTAAACAACCCTAATCCAAAGTAAGTTATTTTTATAATTTAATTCTGTAATTAAATATTCTCCAGATTTTGTTTATATATTTAAATATCCTACTGGTTTTAGACCATGGGTTTGACGATTTATGTATTTAGACTTCTAGCATTTGAAAGTAAAGATCGATTTTTTTTTTCTTAATAAATATTTTTTAATACAAAATATTGTAATACCTATTATATATTTTATTATTATAAATACAACATTGCCTATTTGCATTATGTAACATGCAGCCAATATCTCTTGTATTTTCCGGAGAAAAAAAATCGTCATTTTTTGGTAACGGAAAATAACCGGAAAATTCGATTATCCGGAAGAGTCAATTTCCCGAGCATTCCGGATAAACGGGAGTTTACTGTATCATATGTTAAAATTATGTTTATTAAAAAACTGTTAAATCCGTTTTAATTTCTACAAAATATCGCTTTGGTCGTTTTTATTATATACCTTAAAATTTTAAAAAATTAAAAAAGTCTAAATCGAACACACATAGAATTCTAAAAAATATGGAAATCGGAGGGATCGCGTTAATTTCCTTTTTTATGGATTGCACATGGATTTAACGAATTTTGTATTTTGGTTTTTCCATCGGCCATCGGCCGATGGAAGGCGGGAAACATCGGCCCATCGGCCGATGTAACTTTTGAACAATCGGCCCATCGGCCGAAATTCGCCATCGGCCGATCCCTATTGAATATGATTGTACAGTCGAACCCCGTTAACGCGAACTCAAAGGGAACACCGAAACATTTTGTGTTAACCTTCAGGAACATTTTTTTTAAATTGAACCGGTTAATAGTTTAAAAAAATAACATTTAAAAACTAAATTTTGCAATGTAACACACTGTATAAAATTAGTAATTCAATTAATAAAGTTCATTTGGACTAGTGCATACTATAGAAAATTTTTTAAGGAACAGCAGTGGGCTTGTTTCACGTAATACGGAAAGAAAACAAAACAATTAATGAAATCGCAGTATGGAGAGCGTGACATCAAAAGAAACATTCCCATTGCATTAAAACTGATGAATCATGGGAGATCTTGTGATTTTCTCAGAAGTAGAAGACTATTTTTATGATGTTTTTTTTTCTAATGTTTTGCTTCATTTGTTCTTCGTAACTTTGAATCACTAAGAAAAAAAGTCAATTACTAAAATGTTTTGTTCGTATTAAGCGGGATTTCGGCTAAAGCGATTTCGCGTTACATTTCAATTTTTTTTAAAGTATTATAGAATATTTATTACCATTGTTAAACATTTTGTACTTTAAAAAACTAAACATTTTGTCCTTTCAGTGCGAATAGTTTTCAACCACTGCCCTGCTTTAATGCTATAAATAGTATTTTGTATTACTCTTAAAATTATATATTTAATGTTTTGAGCATTCACTAATACTGCCAAAACTTTCCTTTTCTGTTGACCTGAAATATTTCTGGACTCCCTTCAAATTAGTTTTATGGGATGTTCAACTGAATTGCATAGTAAGATTTTATTGTTTGTTTAGATCAAAGTACCTGTAGCTGACCAGGGTGGAGGACAAGTGAACTTCCGTAAACTTCTGCTTACCAAGTGTCAAAAAGAATTTGAACAAGACAGAAGTGATGAGCTTAAGCATGAGGAAAGGATGAAAGCTTTAGAGGAGGCTGAGCCTGTAAGTACTTGAGAATTAAAATTTAGTAATCCATAAACTAATGAAAATGTTGTAACTTGCGATTCTTATTTGTTGCAAATTGATTTTATTTTCATTTTTTCCTCTTTTTCTGGCTAATTTCTGAAGAAACATGTTTTTTTTGTTAAATTTGTTATCTCTTAATATACGTGTACCATTTTTTTAAATTAAAATATAATTAATTGAAATATAGTAGGTTTTTTAATGGAATTTATTTCAAAGAACTGAGCTGGTGTGAAATAAAATTGTAAAATATTGCTTATGAGGTTTGGCGGACCATTAGTAGAAAATGGATCAGTCTCTCCTGTTGTCAGAAAATTGATATTGTGTTCATAAAATGATAATTATTTTGGTGATTTCTTTTTTAAGGATAAACAAAAAGAAATGAAATTAGAATTTGACTTGGAAGAGAAAAAGATGAGGTATAGGCAATTAGGTAACATAAGGTAAGTTGCGGGTTTTCTTTTTTGATTAGTTATGCAATGTTTGTTTGCTTTCCTTTTGTTGTATATATGTGTTTAAATTTAACCTGCGATGCTGAGTTTCAACACTCTTATTCTATATCACTTTATTTTCACTAATTTTTATTATTTAAGATTTTTTTAAAAAAAATCCTTTCTCTATTTTATTGAGTGTTTTTATGAATCAAGAGTGCATGCTCTTTTAATGCAGTTAAATAGTTATTTTTAAAACTAAACTACTTACCACTCTATCCTATTTAAAATGCTTTACTTGTGTTTTTATAATTTGTAGTTTCACTAGAGTATTGCTTGTTTAATTTTTCAGGTTTATTGGTGAATTGTTTAAATTAGGCATGCTGATTGAACCTATTATGCACGAGTGTATCAAAAAGCTTCTATCTCAAGGAGATGAAGAATCGCTAGAATGTCTTTGTAAATTATTAAAAACAATTGGTAAAGAATTGGATGATTCCAAAGGTAGCAAATCGTCTCGTGATCAGAGTCCGGTGTGTATATATTTATTTATTTTTTCTTTTATCTTATCTTCAGATTTTGTATTTATCTTACCTATTTGTTTATTGTAGATGGATCTATATTTTGCTCAAATGCAAAAATACGTAGATAAGAGGTTGACAAGTTCAAGAGTTCGATTTATGTTACAAGATGTGATAGATTTGAAAAAGGTGAGTGGTTTTTGGTGGGCCTTTATTATAATCCTTTACAGTTGGTTAAACTCAATCTCAATTCAGAACTAGAAATATTAATAAAAATGTATATGTTCCTGATTTTTTTTTTCTAAATGCATTTTTAATTTCTTTCCTTTTAAGTGTTCCTGGGTGCCTAGGAGGGATGAGAACATGCCTAAAACTATTGATCAAATTCACCAAGAAGCTGAACGAGAAGCTCGCGAACAACAAATCAATCTACAGAATATGTCCTCTTCTAACTATCCTAAACGAATGCCGGACGACCGTGATCGAAGGAAAGCTTCAGGTTTGTGTTGCTCCCTTGAATTTTCAAATTTCTTGTATATGAAATGTACAATCAAGTTATGTCGTGCATTTTCTTCGATTAGGGCGCAATAACATGTCAGATGATGGGTGGACCCCTTCTTCCTCAAAGAGCAACAAAGGCAGCTATAGTGCTTTGGACCCTACCAAGCTGAAACTTACAAAGGTATGTCACTTTGGGTTTTAGTTCTATTGTTGTCGTAACTTCCCAAGTGTATGTTTGCAAACCTTCTGTGCCTTCAGTCAGTGTCAGGGAAAGATTCTTGAAGTTCTTGCTACTTTTTCTCTTCATCTTAAATACATCGTATGGCGTACATATTAGAAGATATATATGAACATTTATGAAGAGTATTGCCCCCTCAGTAATTAAATTTTTGCACTGTGTGCCAAATATTCATCCTAATTTTAGCCTGCTTACCTTTTTACTTTCAATTATCTAATATGGAATATAAGGCAATGAAAATATTACGATGGGTCGAAAATCCAAAGTGGAGATTGTGTTTTCTACACATTTTGAAGGTTAATTTTAAAAAAGGTGTGTGCGAACATTGGTCTGCCTGACACAGATTTCAAATTTGGTACAATAGTTCCCTGTACCTGTCGGGTGTCAAGATTGTTTAGGAAATCGTGTATGCCCAAATGGTAGCTGCCGTAGAGTATTTTAAGTTTTTAAATAAGGATCAACCAATGGCGCTTTTTTTGCCGATTGTTCAAATTAGGGCGTTCGTTGTCAGTAGCATTATCATCGTTCAAACTTCAAAGAAATAAGATACATAAAATTAGGTTGACCGAAATCTTTCCTGAACTTGAAAAAATAGATCCTACTAACTGAGCGATTATATCGCGAACTAGGAAACGAGGCATCAAAGTTTAGTTGACTGATCCTTCCTGAACTATAAAAATAACACTCTACTGCCATTTCGCAGCAAATGGGCAATCAAAATGTACGAGGAATCGAGGTTTGGATGACCGATCCGTCCTTAACTAAAACTTTAAAAATAACATGACACTACTGGTATGGTTTTGCCGCTAATTATAGATAATATTCTGTAAGAAAATACAAGATAATAGGCGATAAGTGGAGGTTTAGTTCAATGGCCCTTCTTGAACTGAAACTATATTGTCAATACCTATTTTTCAGCAGTAATGTCATCTTGGAAGTTTCCTGATGAAAACTTTAGTTTAGTGCTTTTGTCTTCATACTTTTCCTTCCATCTGTATTTTCATTGTCTGTTTTGACTCCATCTTTAAAAGTCCAGTTTTAATTTTTTTTCCCCTTAGAAAAGTCTGACATAAGATTATATCTTGTACTTTTTTTTTCCTGTCTGTTTGTTGATATTTAATCTAAGAACTTCACTTCAGTGATAACTAAACTAATGAGTTGCAAGTTTTCTCAAAACCCTTAGTAAAAAAACCTAAGAAATAGATATTTATTGACTTAATTTTTTTTGCCAAAAACTTATCATGGTTTGTATACTCTTTGAAAAGAAATTACTATTTATAATGGAATGGGATTTTATCAGATTTTTTTATCAACATGATTAGCACATGAGAACCGAAAAATGCATATTTCATTCCAGATTGTAGGATTGTCAAAATTGCACCGTTCTAGGGTCTCTGGAGAGTGCAGTGCAGGGCAGGGCCGTTACTTGTTTAAATGTAACTCGTTACAATTACTTTTTGTAAAAAGTAACTAATTACCTGTAAAATTACTAATTTCCAAAAGTAACAAATTACAATTACGATTACTTTTAAGGCCGACGCCTACCCTCTCAAATTCATAGCTCCCTAACGAACCTGAATTTAGTGGCAACACAGGAGGCGGGGCAACGACCAAAATCTCTAGCCTATCAATACAGCTATCTAGAGAGAGGGGTTTCGACCCCCCTAAGCACTCCCTACAAGTGGATCCGATCGTGGCCCCCGAAAGTAGGGGTCCGAGTCTGTCTTGACGGCGCTAATGACCAGCCTGGGGGAATCGAATCGACAAGCACCCCCCCCCCCCCCCCCCCCCCCCGTCAGGGAGGACGAGACCATTTTTTTTTTTTGTTTTTTTTGTCGCCCAACTAGTTTTTGCAGGGGCTGTCGCGTTATCTGTTGTCAATGTGAATGTGATTCTGGGTAGTTTTCTCGATGGTTTCTCTTTATTTAGCTACTCTTTTGTGATGAATCGTCTTAGGTTTGAGAATGGTAAATTTCTTGCCATTCCTAAAATGAGGAAATAAGCTAGTTTTATCACGCTAGTAATGTGCAATTGTTAAATTACGTCCTATACGCTTGGAGATAGGGATATAAGAATGCAAAAACTAATATAAATAACAAGTTTTTGATTTCGAAACAGTTTTTTGCCATGATAAGTAATGAAAAGTTCGTTGACTTTTTTCGTACATGAATAGCAATTTTTTCTTTGGAATGTTTTTTACCGTATACTGATTAAATTTTTGTGAACTGGATTTATCACCAGTTGGATAATGAATGCTTGTGTTGGGGCGAACGTGAATGACGAACGCCTTTTTTACACGGTAAAATTCCCAATATTAAAAACATTTTAGAGAATTATACCACTCTGACTCAAGACACTACAGAATGGGAGGATAAACAGTTATAGATATTTTAATATCCGGTGGGATCTGGAAACATTACTATGAACAACCAAGCAAATGCCAGATAGAAGAAAATTTGTAAAACTTCAATGAAAACGTTACAGCATTAAAAAATATATGTTATTTATATGTACAAAATAAATTTGTACTAAACAAAGAATTTTATTTACAAACATTTTGCAACAAAATATATAACAAAAACAAATTCATTTCCGTTTATATTTAGAGAAAAGTTAAAGTGCAATAAAAGGAATATATGTAATATAAGGAATTTGTAATTCTGTGACGTGAATAGCACATTTGAAATAAAATATTATTGAAATAAAACTTAAAGTTGAAATTCACTAAAAATAAAAAAAATGATGACAGCAAATAAAAATTTCTATCAATGGTGGTGCAAAACCTATACAATTCGAAACCGTTACATAATAATAAGAATTTTTTTTATCTTATAATAAAAGAAATAACGATTACAATAAAACTGATGGTTAAAAAAATCAAATTAATTCTGCATTTCAAAGCCAGATTCCCAACCAGTTTTTGCAGGGAGGTGTTACCTGTTATCAAACCAAGGGCGGATCGAGGGTAACAATTTGGGGGGAGGGGGGGGGACGAGGGTCTTTAATACCCTCAGATAGAGAGGGGTCTAGGGAAGATTTATTGAATTTTTATGCCCATAGAAGTATTTTTGAAGCATCTAACAATAATATTAAAGTTTAAAAACATGTAATTATGTTTAATTACAATTATTTTTAATTAACATTGTTTTAATTAAAATTAATTTTTAATTTATTTTTCCATTGTAAATGCAGTTTTTTACTAGTAATTTAGTATGTATTACTAATAACTTTTTATAAACATTAATTAGTTTGTATTTTTACATAACTCATATTTGTATCATTTAATCGATAATTAATGTCTTATTTTTTGAATAAAAATGGGGGTGTTTCAAGGAGGATTTGGCAATAGCTCTGCGGTTTTGCGGTTAGAAAAAATTCAATTTGTTTAGTTACATATTTTTTTCAAACTTTGTATTAAAATATTTATGTCATTAAAAAATGCACTTCATTAAGAAAATTTTGTAAAATACATAGTAAACAAATATTTATAATTAAAATTAAATTTATAATTAAAAAAAATAGTAAAAGAATTTTATCGAAACTAAAATCCTGAAATCTTTTTTCAGCTTGAACTATTTTAAAATAATCTTTATAATGCAAATTATAACACAGAACAGTACAATAAGCTAAGGCAACTTTAAATCAAATCATGGCGGCAACCAACTACACGTTATGAGCGCAGTGGAATGACGGGCTCTAGAACGACACCTCTCAATCACAGAGTAGAAAATAAGCATTTCTTAACAGCAAGCAAAAAAAAACCCCAGCAATCTAACAAACAAGGAACACCAGATCTTCTTTCAAAGATTCTTTTGAAAAAGAACCCCTAATAGATAACAACCCCCAAAGATAGACCCCCAAGTGCGCTTCCCTACACGAGTTTTTGACCTCTGACCCCCGAAAGTTTCCTGAAAGGCGTGGCCTGTGTGGAGGCGTGGTTTCAGCCAATTTTCAAACACTTACCTTAAAAGTTCCGCAAAAACCCTTACTTAAAAAAATTAAATTTAACTTTAAAGATATTGTATTAGTAAAAAAATGTTGAAATTTTGTTCCAGAAAGAAAATTTTTCGGTTTTTCACCTTTTAACTAACTTAAATATTTCGCTAAAAATAAAATTTCAATTTAAAAAAAAGTAAATAACTTTTTAAAAAAAGTAGCCTTAACAAACCACAATTTAATTGGAGTTTTATGAATTAAAAAAAATCGCATCAAATTATTCCTATAATTTCATTGCTTTTCATCCGAAAAAAAATCATTTTTTCCCCATAGACTTAGCATTAGCCAGCCCGATCGAGGTAGGACGGGGAATGGGGGTGTCCGATCCCCTTAAGATTACTTTTTACGACAAAATTTCATATTTACAAATGTTTTGAAAAATAAAGTATGAATAAATGTTTTTTTTTTTAAATCTACTTTTTTATACAGTTAGCAGAAAATCTACTTGTTGGGGTACAACAAAAGCTGCATCTCAAAATGTTTTTCGCTTACACAGCTACGATTAGGTCGGAGACACAAACTTACCTTTCAGCGGTACAGTCATATTATGGTCGTTACTTTGGAAAGATGTAAACAACTCAAAATCAGCTTTCGTGGATTGATGTCTAGTTTTTACACTCTAAAAAATCCTCATCACTGCTAGATGAGTGTTGTTTCACTTTTGTGGGAACAATATTAAATATTTGTCGTCTAAGCAAAGAGTACGTGAAAGTTTTTTTTTTTTTTTAAAGAATTTTTTTTGGTTTGGACATATATTAGAATGTTAATGATAAAATTAATGAAAGTAACGCGTTATTGTAACAAAGATTACTTTTCAAAAATTATGTAACGAATTACCTGTAAAGTTACTGGGTTCTCAATTGTAACGAATTACCTATTTATAAGATTACTATAAAAAGTAATTATTTCAAGTAACACGTTACCGCCCAGGCCTGGTTAAGTGTTTGAGATATAACTGGAGTCTCCTTTTAACAGGATCATCATAGTTTTTCCTACCGCAGGACGCCAGAGTTAGTTGATAAATCGTCCGAGTTTGCCCATTACGAGATTGACAGAACTTATAAATAAGTGGTTTGTCAGATATCCAACTACTGAGGAACATCCAAGTTTTCCTGATTATACAATCGGCTGAGTTTGCTGATTACTTGTTTATCCGAATTCAGCAATAACGGGGCACCAGAGTTTTCTGACTATGGAATCTTTAACATTAAATAGTACTTGATTTTTTCCTTAAAGTGCTTGAACCATGTTCTTAATACTTGAATTATTAGAATCTATAAAGTTTTTTTTTTTAGCCGGATGAAGTTGATTCCATTCGATTAGGCCCAGGCGGTAGAGGGCCATCAAGCTGGGGACGAGGATCTAGTGGTGGCAACAAAACTACTCCAGAAGAAGTCAAAACAGCAACAAACAATAGGTAGGGGGAAAAGGAATCTTATATTTGTACATTAGGAAATCAAATGGCATGTTCATTTATGACCCAAAAATCTATTTTTTTCCTTCCACAGATCTCATTCTTCCACTGAGCTCCTAAATTGCTTTGAATTATGTTCGTTAACATTCACTAATTTCTTTAATTTATAAGAAATGAGAACAAAATATACCTGCATATGAGAACAAAATATTCCCTTATAATTATTCTAATGGGTGTACTTTATTTTTCTAGATATTCTGCTCTAGAATCCTTACCTAACTATGATGGGCGAAGAGGATCACAAAGGTAACCCAAATCAAATAAAAGTTAATGTAATTAACCAAACCAATATTGATATTTAATACAATATAAACATAAAATAAACACGATATACTTGCAGTGTTAGGAATAAGCACATTATATAGCTGATTCATTTTTATCCTACAATATTTTTTTTAAAAAGTTATTCTTATTGTAAAATCAGAAAAACAATCTTGTGCGACCCACACTTGTTGCAATCTATGGCTCTTGTTACTAAACTATTACTCTTTCAGGTCGGCAGCTTCTAGTCGTGAATCTAGTCGAGGCCGTAGTAATCAGCTGTCCACAGCCGCACGCAAAACTTCTTCTACGTCAAAGGAAAGGGAAGACCTACTAGAGACTGTCAAAGTGTTCAACAAACCTGCTGATGCTAAAGCACAGGATGCCAAAAAGAATGATGCCCATGTGAATGGGAAGGCAGCTGATCCTAATGGTAAATAAATCTATAAATCATTTTGTATTTAACATAATAAAATGTTGGGTTTACTTATCAAATTCCTAAATTAAGGTCTCCAAAATGATGATTTTCATCAAGGTTATATGCGAGAGTGCATGGTTTTACTACCATCTCTTACGATTTTCTATATATATACTAGCTGTTATACCCGACGTTGCACGGGTAGAGGTGGAAAAATAATTTAACAGTCGATTTAACTATTTTTTTTCTTTCATTTTAGTTACATAAGATACGAAGATTACCCAGTAATTTTCCATTTAATTACCCAACTTGGATATAGTAATGATTGATATTAATTTCAAAAAATCGTTTTAACAAATGTGTAAAATAAAACTAAATAAACAATCCGTGAAAACGTGCTGTTTAAGGAGCAATAAACCTCTAAGGTCTTCAATGCATTGAATGGGAAACATAAAAACGTTCGAAAACGATAAAAGGAATGGTCTGATTCGAAAAATTCTTAGCCTATGTTTGTTCCGGAGATGAGATGAATTTTTGTGCCAAATTTCGTGACGATCTGTTGCGTGGTTCTTTAGATCTCGTGTCTTAAACAAACAAAAAACAAAAGTTGCCTTTTATGTATATAGATAAAACCTTTTAGCTCATTTGGCACGTTTTGGGAAAAAAATTGGCGAGAAAATAGATATAGCTACAAACACACCCATTATACAGCTCTAACACAATGACCTTCGAACAACCAACCAGCTTATAAATTATTTATTAAAAAAATGCCCATTCGGCGAGTTTTAGTTAATAATTTGGCGAGTTTGGCAACGTATTTGGCGAAAAAATTAAGACATAAAACCCTAATATGCAGCTCTAGTGCGACGGCCTTTATTAACCATCATAGTTCAGTAATAGCTTAACGATAAATTTGTTGCTTAAATATGCATACATGCAGTCAACAGAAAAATCAATGAAAAAATCATCAAATAAACCCACAATAAAATCCGGGAATGGAGACTGCCGGAATTACGTCACTTGAAACATGTCAATTATTTTTCAAATAATGAATTTAGTTTCTGAAGTTAATGGCAACAGAATAAAATAAACATTTTCAATTTTAATTACTTTTGTTAAAAGTTTTATTTAATTTTTTCAGCCGATGGCATCAGGAAAGTAAAAAAAATGATCGGATTTGAGCCAAAGTGGTGTAGTTTTTTCAGAAAAACGTTCGAAACGATAGAAGGAATGGTCTGATTCGAAAAATTCTTAGCCTATGTTTGTTCCGGAGATGAGATGAATTTTGTGCCAAATTTCGTGACAATCTGTTGCGTGGTTCTTTAGATCTCGTGTCTTATACAAACAAACAAACGGAAGTTGCCTTTTATGTATATAGATACATATATATATATACATATATAACAATTATGTAAATCAAAATACTTATGTTGACTCAATTTTGTTATAAACTATTTTTTGCAAAAGATTAAAATTGTATTGACTGTTAACTCGTCAATTATTTCCTTAGTTAACATGCCTTTACATTTTTCTATAGATTTAAGCCTACGAGGTCCAGAGTACAATGATGAAGAAATGGAAAGGAAAACCAAACCTCTCATTGATGAGTTCTTGCATAACAATGATTTTGAGGTAAATCTATTTTGAATTTTGTTAAACTATTGTTTAGTTTTACTTTTCCCAATGCCTATCTATTCAATTATAAAAGTAATATCATTTTACCTTCCTATTCCTAAACACTTGTAAATTGTACTTACAGGAGGCTATTAAATGTGTAACGGAGCTGGCTTCTCCAAATACTGTCCATATGTTTATTAATACTGCTATTAATCAAGTCCTTGAACGGTCTAGTCAGGCCAGATACTCCCTTGGCCAGCTGTTGTTTTCCTTGTTAAAGAAGAAAATTATTTCTTTTGAGCAGTATAAAAAAGGGTGAGTACACTGTAGTGCATCTTTTTGAGGTGGTTATTGTCGTAACAGTAAGTTAACTTAAATGAAGCTTAAAATCTAGAACTTGAGATTTTGTCCGCCTTAAAATCAACATTTTTAAAACTGTTGCTGCTGGCAAGTTATTTTATTTTAAGGTTGTCTAATCTTCAGAGCTAATTGCAATTTGTTTGGGTTTTTTGTGGCTTGACTTTAAAGTTTGTTATACATAGCGTCACTATTGATATTTTTTGGTGTTGCAATTTTCCTATTTTTTTTATTTTGATTGAACTATTGATCCAAAAGATTTATTTATTTCAAATTGTTTATAATTTTGGAGGCTATAAAAAAAGAAGTTTAATTTTATTATAGCTATTTAATTAGAAACCCTATTTGCCCGATTTTGATCCAAATTTTACAATTTTTCTTACTAATAATGAAGTATAGTTTCAAATCCCTTTGAGTTGTTAAAGGAAAATATGAATTTTAACTCATTGGTTAATGGCAATTAATTTGAAGCCTTGCTCAGGGATTTAAGAAAGGAATTTAATTTGTCTATTGAATTGTTCGATTAAAAATTTTAACTGATTTAAGCCATTCACAGCACAACAGCCAAATATTCTATGAATTATTTCTATTTGTGGTTAACTTATATTTTTTCATTGCAGTGTTGGTAGTGTTCTTGAAATAATAGATGATTATGCATTGGATATTCCATTGATTTGGGATTATATGGGTGAAATATTAGAGCCTATGATAGAAGATGCTGAATTTCCCTTAACTTTCTTAAAAGAAGTTCTTCAACCTTGCATACCCTCTGAAAAAGCTGGACTGCTTGTGTCAGCTATACTTCACTGCTCTGCAAAGAGAAAGGTAAAAATTATCAAAACATATCTTAATTTATATCATCCAAAAATGACTTGTGTATTTTAAGGAAAAAGTGTGCTATTTATACGAATATGTTTGCAGGGAACTATAAAACTAGGAGAATTTTGGAAAGAATCTGGTCTACAATGGACTGACTTCTTAGAACCGGGTGCAGATGTTAACGAATTTATAAGAAAGCATGTAAGTTTTAATTTGGCTTGCTTTTTATCCAATCATTTTTATATATCTTTTTCTTTGCTTCATATTTTCTTCTCTCTTAATGCACAAAAGTAAAATTTTATAGTTTATTTCATATTCATCTGTTCTATTTACCATAAATTGTTTTGTATCTCCTGTCTGTCATTTTTAGTGTATGTTAAATTATTTTTATTGGGATTTTCCCTCCAATGCTTTTCTATTCAAATGTAAAAGATGTTATGACAATGTAAAACACTTGTCAATTGTACTTATAGGCTATTAAACGTATAACATGTAGTAAAACTGGCTACTCCAAATATTGTCCATATGTTTATCAATGTTGCTATTAATCAAGTCTTTGAAATAATCCTTATAACATCTAGTTCTGTCTTTTTTTTTTATTGTCTGTAAATTAATTTTACATTTTTGTTTATAGAAATTAGAATTCACAGTGAGTCCAACGAAGGTTAAACCTAATGTCCAAATGACTACAGAAGAAATAAAGAAAAAATTAATAAGCTTACTAAAGGAAAATGAAGCTAATGAATCAGTTTTTGACTGGATTGATGTGAGTAGCAATTTTTATGTATTTAAAATTCATTCCCTTATTCCCGTTCATAGTTATAAATTTGTTTAAATTTATTTTAGGCTAATGTATCTGGAAATAGTGAGCCTGCTTTCATCCGTGCCTTGGTAACAGCAGTCCATGAACATGTGATTACTGGTGTGTAAATAATGTTAAAAAAATATTAGCTAAAATAACATTTCTTAATGAAATGCATTTGGGGGGGGGGGATTTAATTAGTTATCAAATAGTATTAGGGGATCAGTGCAAGTTGGACAATGGTCTGCCCTCTAATTTTTTCGAAGGATTTAAAAATTAAGGCGAATAACTTCAACAGAAATTTTTTAATTCCAAGATTTTACGCAAAGAACGACTTTTAAATATGTTTGGGTAATCCTAGCTATCCCTAATTATCGGCAAGTTATTTTTGTAATTTAATTTTGTAACGAAATTCCTTAGATTTTGTATTTTTTTTGGTTATCCAAAATATCCCACTTAAGTTAGCGATTTATGTATTTAAGATTTTTAGTATTTGAAAGTAATGAGCGAAAACAATTTTTTAAAAAAATTGGTAACTATAAGTATTTTATTTGTATGATATTCATAAATGCAACATAACTCATTTTCATTATATATAACATATGAAAAGCCGCCATTTTCTTAAATTATACCTTCTTACTATGTATAATTATCCATGGAAGTCGATTTTGCTAAGTATTATAAACAAGTATTTATACTACTTTTTTTTAATGATTCTGTGATGGACTAGCTTGCTTAAATTAAGTTATTTAATAGTGGATGCTTCTATAGTATGCAATGAAATGCATCAATAAGCAGTTCAAAATTAACGTTGCATTGGCAAACAATTACTCCTGTGAGGTTTAATTTTTTTTAATTCAATTTTTAGGTTCTGGTGCAAATTGTGAATTATCTAACCAACAGCTTAAGAATAGGACTGCTTTGTTAACACGATATATTAATCATAATGAAAAATTAGAGCTGCAAGCATTGTATGCTATTCAAGCTTTAATGAATCAATTAGGACAACCAAGTGGTAAGTATACTTTTAAATAAAATTGAAGTTTATTTTTACAGGTAGTGGAAAGTAGCTTCAGTCAGTTGATTTTTTTAATTGGAACCGAGACGAAATTCTTAACTTTAAACTATTATCATACCTGCCAACATTCCTCGGAGTCCTGTCTGTAGTCTCTTCGGGGAGGGGGGGGTTCGTTTGGCCGTTAGCGTTTGTTTACCAATCTCTCAAAAATATTAGATTGCCGGTTATTTTTTCTATCGGCCGATTGATGGGAATAAATCAAATAACAAAGTCGGTCATTTCGTGGGAAATCAAACAAATAAATGCGATTTCACCGCAAACCTTTCCGAATCTAAATTTTTTTTTTAATAATTATGTTTTGTTGTTAATTCTTGGCTTGCAAGTACTTTAGTGCTACTTCACCTTAAACAGCAACCTTCATTTTTTTTGTGTACGGCAGACGTTAAAACAATTGTCTTTAGTTTCATTTAAAAACACAATAAAATTCACTCGGCAAGAAAAAAAAATTCCAAATTAGTGGGCCTTGACCTCACAGATAGTAACTTTTCAAAGTAACAAAGTACCTAAAATTTGATTGACTGACCTGTCCTGAACTAAAACTAAGAAACGGAACCCTGATCCTACGACGGTTACAGAAAGATCAGAAAGAAAACTTTAAAAAAAAAACACCTATACCTTACTACTCTAACTAGCAATATTACTAGGCGTTGAGGCTAGTTGACAAATTTGATCTGATCATAACTACAACTATAAAAAGAACTAATCTACTGCGATTACTAGGCTACTTAACAAATGTTACAAGTCGTCGTGTGTAGGTGGTTTACTTTCCGCACGAATATGTATAAAAAAAACATCCCCGTTTGATCCTTTTACTTCCGCAAATTAAATATACATTGTTTTTCAAGGCCGACGAACCGATTTTTTCATTAAGTGCTAATAAATCACTAATACCAAGCCGAAAAAATATCAAATAAATTTTGATGAAAATATCGAAGCTTATCCGTAGTTTTGACTGTTTCTGTAACTCCGTAGTGTGATACCCTCATCCGTAGAACTACGGATAATCCGTAGTAGTTGGCAGGTATGTATTATAGATAAGTCTGTTTCAAAAGTTGTAACAAAAACAAATTTTAAGGATAAAAATTATTTTAAAGATTCGGTTGGTTGCAAAAAAAAGGGATAATGAGAATCAGTTAAGTATAAATAAGAAATTAATAAATGACATGGCAAATAACAATTATTTTATTTAGAGTAATAGTTTTTTTATATTTCACTATCTCAAAAGTTTTGTGAAATTAAACTTAATTCCTGTTTAATAACTTGATTTTTAGATGCAATAACTTTTAAACACTATAATTTTGAATAGAATTTATAGTATTTTTTTTAAAAAAACTTTTAGTTTAATTTTATACCAAGCGGTCAATATTGCCATTTTATCTTGTTTACAGTAGAATATTGCTGCCAATTTGCTTTAGCATTACTGGTTAAGATCTGAAATTGATCTAATAGCTAAAAGTAATAGTTTTAAAAAGTGGTGGCAAACTTGTATTTTGAATCGGGGATGTGATTCTCCCGCAGGTCTGTGATCCCTATAATTCTTTGTAAAAAAAGTACATTTCCGCTAAACGGTTTCCTGTTTATACGATGGTCAGAGGTTTCCAATTATAAGATCTCCAGAATTTTACAATATTAAGATACTTGGAATTTTCGAATATATGGATCGCTGGAGTTTTGATTATAGTGTCTCTAGAATTAGCCAATATTAGAATCCCCAGAGTTTGCCGACTATAAGATCACCAGAGTTTCAGGTTGTAGCCTATCAGAATTTATTGGATATAAGGTCTTCTAAATGGCTGCAATACCCAATTTTTTTTTAATTTATAACCTCTATTAATATGTGATTTTTCAGCAATATTAGTTGCTAATTAAGTCTGCAAGTTTGATAACTTTCCTCATATTTAATTCAGAAGTTTGTTTTTCTTCCTCCATATATATGGTGCTAACTTATAAATTCTAAAAAGGAACCAGAAGTGTTACAGAATCATGTAAATTCATTGTAAGAATTGTTTCAAAAGTTATTAGATAAAAAAATACAATTTAGTAAAAAAATTAAGTCGTTATACGTAAACTATGTTGAATTTCTCTAAATTTTTTTAGACAGTCATTTATTTTTTAAATTATTCATTGTGCCTGTTCTTTTATCTACTTTTTTTCAACCACACTTTTGAGACTCTTTACTTAAGCTTTAAGTAATATTAAATTTTTAATTTCAATGTGTAGTTTTAAAAGTAGTTTATAAATATATGTATTCATACGATTTATATTCTTCTAAACTAACTTTTAGGGCTAAATTGCCAAAACTGCAAGCCTACCATTATTATGGTCAAAGCACAAAAATGAGGATATTTTTTACAAACCTGACATAAATTGTATTGAGCCAGAAAGTTACCATTTTGGGTTGGAAAATTGAACAGCCATCGTAGTATCCATTAATTATGCATAGCATTTTTGGCAATATGGTTACTTCACCCAAAGGAAAAATGTTGCTGATAAGTAACAGTGTATTTAAAGCCAGTGTACCAAGCTGTTGTCCAAAGCCCAATGTTACTTGACCTTGGTTTAAAATGACAAGGACACCATCTTTATTACCTGCATAGAAGAAATTAGGGGAGCGCATGGCTTAAACCCTTTCACCCCCAATGATTCTATTTGGAATCATCAGCCTGCAATTTTTTTAAACTAAGCTTTAAGCTAAGCTAACTTTTTATAACGATAAGTTCGCACTTATCGTTATATGGAAGAATCATGTCTTTTGAAAAATTAAATAATGTTTGTTTTAATTAAATGGAAATATGAAAAACATGGTAAAATAAAATTTACTTAAAAAAAAAACACTATATGAAATAAATGTACCCTAAATTCTTCACGCTTGCATTCTTAGATGTTTAGAAATTATTGTTATAATATGTGAAAAAGTTACGATTCCAATTTTTTTCCCCTTAAATTTTAGTTAAAAATTGACTTTTTCTTGTTTTTTACTATTTCATTCTGTATTCATAATGAATCTATTTCTCAAATTTTAGGTTTTTAGAATAAAAAATAAAAAGTTGCAACTGAAAGTGACAAAAGTACGCAAAGTGCTCCCCTAATTGTTTTGAGAAGTGTATTTGCATGTTGCTTATTTTCAATCATTCCTCCCCTCCAGGTCTCCTGCGTCAGATCTTCGACATCCTGTACGATGATGATGTGATCACCGAGGAGACCTTCAAGGTGTGGGAGTCCAGCACCGACCCCAACGAGTCCGAGGGCAAGGGAGTGGCCGTCCACTCGGTCAAGTCCTTCTTCACTTGGCTGCGTGAGTCTGAGTCCGGGGAGGAGCCCGAGGAATGACCTTGAGCCGGGGAGGAGAGACTTTCGAAAGGACTTTGGTTGCGTGGATCTCCACTTCAGGGTGTCTATTGAAAATGATGAATTGTTTGTGCAATGATAAGGTTTTGTGTTTTTGAGAACTACTGGGCGCAGTGCGGCGTAGCTCTTTTTGTTTTGGATACTATTCCTTTGTGCTGAGGATGAGTGAGTGGCATGTGTTCAGTATGTTTATCTATTTAAATAAATGCATGTAATTTCGGTATAAATGGGGGGTGGGTCGTCTGCAGTTTTTTCTTTTTCTTTTGTGAGCCACAAACGAAATACATTGTCTGGCTTTAATCTAATTTTAGTTACTCTTTATAAAGATGTGTATAACTGGATCTTTTTTGTACATAATAGCCAATATGTTGAGAATTTATATATTTTTTTCTTTTCAAAGCTAAAGTTCTTGTATGTATTGTACATTGTCTTACGGTTGTGCCTTCTTCCTTGTTTACTGTCTTTTGCTCAAGACAAAGATTCATTTTCATGTGGGTAATACTCTGAAATATTGTGGAGAATAAATTATTTTTAAATATTGATTTGCAGTGTGTTAACTTTATAAAATGTGCACTTGTAAGGCCTACTGTTAATCTTAATTGTTCGTAATCTATTCTTAAAACAGGGACATTTTGATACTTTTTGTTAAAATAAAAGCATTGCGGAAATGCTGTTCCTAAATGTCGAAAGTCGTAATTCTCTCTGATGTGTGTGATTTCATACTTAACACCCAATCACAGCTTTGATTGGAGAAGAGAAAATGCAGATGTTAA
Organism: Oedothorax gibbosus; assembly: GCA_019343175.1. Lineage (NCBI taxonomy): Eukaryota > Metazoa > Arthropoda > Arachnida > Araneae > Linyphiidae > Oedothorax > Oedothorax gibbosus. The sequence continues at coordinate 13,032 of JAFNEN010000995.1, read as the reverse complement.
ACTTCATTATTAGGTAATTTCAAATTGTAAATTTGTATTTTTCCTTCTCCTACCAGGTGTGATAATCAAATTGTAAAGATATGTAAATTGCAGTCGATGCAGTGTAATATTCAAGGCCTTTTTCCCCCTTGGATCTTACTCGTGTAAAATGTTTGTTTATATGCAATTTCTTGCAAACCATATTTATTGTGTAAAAAAATATGTAGCAAATACAGAAAATTATTTTGATCTGTAGAAAGCCAGGTCATTTTAACTGTGGCTTTTGTTTCCGTAAAAGTGATTGCTGTAATAGAAACCAATATCAACAAAATATATATACATATATATATATATTGTTTTATACATCATTAATGGCAAAGGCCTTTTGTATACATGCTAAAGAAATTCAATGTTATAAAAACTTAAGATTTTTTAATGGTTGTTTTAATGTTTTCTTTATTCTTGCCTAACACATAACACAATAGATGTGCATAGACCTGGATGTTAGCTAAAGTTTTGCTATAAACTGTTAATACTATTTTAACTGATTAATTTTAAAATTAACAAAAGGGAACGGAAACAGGCTGAATTATTTTGTTATTGAGGTTAGAAATAAAACTCAATGCTTAATTTCTCTGGGAAATTTGTGTTCAAATTGAAATTATATGCGCTCAATTCAACGAAAGGACTCTTGACAACTTTAAAACCCAAAATTTCTCAGGTTTAAAAAAAATCTTGTTATCTTACAAATGAACATTTTTACTTGTTTATGAAACCTTAGGGGTATCCGTACACCCTCTATTTAACAGTAGAGGTGAGGTATGAAAATTACATAGAAACAAATTAAACCTAAACTGCCAGAACAAATTTGCGTTGGCTAATATGCTAACTAATGAATATATAGCACTCTTAAGAGGGATGGAATAGCCCTCGTGTAGCTCTAGTGCGACGATAATTCAAACTAACCAACTAACCTTAAGAGGGGTGGACTGCCCCACACATCTGGTTCGTTAGTTTTGAAACCCTAGCTTCGTGAAAGTGCAATTGCTTTCCAGGTAAGCATTTTTCACTAGATATGAAAATAGTACCAACAAAATGAAATTATCCGATTGTTTAATTACTATTGATAAACATTTTAAATAGTATCGTGCATCAGTAATTTAATGTCAATAAAAGTTACATTTTTTCGTCGATTGGATTTTTTAAATACAAAATCGCAATCCGTTCGGCTATTCCTCGGAATATTTTGAGAAAGGGCACAGAGTTTTCAAGACAATAGTTCAAGACTTTTTATATTATAGTTTTAACTAGACATTTCTCTTTCCTCCTTCTTCAAGAAATAAATCCCTTTTAAAAGTAGTTTTAAGTATATAATATTTTAAATATAAATTGAAATCTAAATTTTACCATTAATGTTGTAGTGTAAATGAATTTTGTTTTTAAAAAGTGGAAAAAGCCAACGAACATTATCCATTGCATAAAACAAATGCATAGTAAATCAAAGAAACGTAATAAAATTTATATGGTATAACCTAGGTATGGTATACCTATGGTATACCTACCTATGGTAACCTACCTATGCAGGGCCCGATTAAGAATGGCATGGACTCTAGGCACAGCAAGTTACGGGGGCCCCTTATGCGGAACATTATCTTACCTATTGCGACATTATTTACAATATACCAAAACACGCCATGCTAATTATATATAAATTACCACATCATGTTAATTACATATAAATTACCACACCATGTTAATTATATATAAATTACCACACCAGGATAATTATATACAACTTATTGCAAGTGAAAATTGAATTAATAAAATGTTAAATATAATATTTAAGTATAACATATACATTAAGACAGTTCTTAATGCTCTCAAAAATAAAGATCCTTTAATTTCAGAACAAATTTTACTAACAAGAGCTATAAAGTAAAAAAAAGATCTATATTAACTTATCAATAGATATTTTAATAACAAAAAATTGGAAATGGGATGAAGCAATTTATATTATAATGAAAAAAAAAATTGGTCGCTGTGCTGATGCGTCTCCAAACATGCTTCCGGAATTCTTAAGAAACTGAATATTTTGGTTTGTTATCATTAAATTTTCTTTTAACAAAAAGTTTATGGCAGGCCATATAGCTGTATCTTCAACTTAAATCTGTTTGCAAACAACTTCTTGTCAAACAAGTCATTGCATGGTGGGGAAACTTTTCTTCAGATGGAATGGTTAGGTATCGGTAGTACGACGAAGTTTTGTTTGATGGTTTCAACTTTTTATTGTCGAGTATTTTTACAGATTTTCTTTTTGAACATCCGTTGGGTATTTACGCGTAGTCATAACTCTTTTTGAAACCAAATAAAGTTCGAAAAACGTGGAAGTCGGCAGTCAGTAAACAAACAAACGATTTGTAACTTCTTCCTCTTCAACTCACTTCGCTTCTATTAACGTGACGTACGAACGAAAGGGAAATAATAATAAGTATTATAGTTAAGAAAAGCATGACGACTTTACAATGGGAAATGTTTTACATTTATTTTTTTAATAAAAAGTTTTTTGTGGAATTCCAACTTTTTGTATTTAATTGTTAAATAAAAAAAGTTTATTTAAAAGAAATTTAGGGGCCCCCAAATATTCGGGGGCCCTAGGCCCGGGCCTCATGGGCCTAATGGATAAGCAGGCCCTGTACCTGTACCTATGGTATAACCTAGAAGATTCGAAATAATAGTTGGCATAATTTTGGATTCTTTTTTGGCTCACTTTTTAGGAATACTTTACAAACTCGAATTTTCCAATGTCTTTTTAGCTTTCTGTTGGGTAACTCATAAAGTAGTTGCCAACTTTAATTTTTATTTTTTTACTACAATTTATACATCGCAATATAAAACGATATAGGTTATTCATGTTTAGAGAGTTGAGACATGTTTAAGTGATTAGGAATTCTGTGCAGAAAGTTCGAAGGGGGCAGGTAATGTTTTCGCTCTCGCATGTGTAGAATATCTAAATGTGAAAATTGTTCCACAGAAATATTTCCGTGTGTGTCTGCTTTCATTCAAAACGTTGAAAGGTAGTATAGTGGGAAATTCTCCATTGGACTTGAAACTTGATCCCTTCAACTGCACTGTGCAAAGGTAAGAATACATATACGGTGTCGAGTGAAGTGGACTGGACACTCAACTCCCTAAATGAATAACCACTGACCAGGTGGGGCCGTGGATAGCCTAGTGTTTAAGGCCGCGGAATCGGAAGGTCCCGCGATCGAGTTCCACTCCCGATACCACTGAAGACCCACCGAGTATATGCGGAGTACGTGCTCGTTAAATCTGTGGGTTCGAAAGTCCTGTGGGCGGGCTGTCATGACGCAGTTTCCCACGGGTACAGGTCCCGAAAGTTTGTAAGCGGGTCTCTGACCAAGCACTGACTAGAAGAAAACTTAAATATTTGAGATATCCTCTATATATCATTCTTTTATAGTGACGTCATATCAATCTCTTGGCTAAGTTGAGTTTTGTGTAGCTACCTGCAAATGAGCTACAACTCAACTTAATATCTTTAAATTTTCAGTTCATTTAGTTGATCAGTTTGAGTTCACTTTTCGAATTCGAAATTATGTTTCAGCTTGGCTTTTGTCAATTCGGATGTTACTTTATTTAGTATGTGTATTTTGTTAAATTGATTAGGATTGCTTAACGATGCAGAAGAAAATTTTAGTTAAAAACCATCTTGTTATTTCTGGCTTAATAATCTTATCATTTTAAAAATGTAAGTTCCGTTATCAAAATACAAATGATTCTCTTATTTCAATATGTGATGTGAATATTGCATATTACTTATCTTCTACTTATCATATTATCTTATCATGTCTCCATTCTATCATTTTTAATAAGTGTAAATAATTTTGTTAACTGTTTTAGAAATAAAAATTTTCGAAAGTAAAAAAAAACTAACCAAATGGCTCTAAACGAAATAAAGGAAAATATTTTAAGTTTACTAAAAGAAAATAAAGGAAACGAAATTATTTTTGACTGGATTGATGTAAGTATGAATTAGTGTAATGTTTTATGCATTGATATTTAAATATATTAAGTTCAAATTTATTTAAGTTTAAATTAATTTATTTTAGGACAATGTATGTGGAAGTGGGGATCCCTTTTTATCCGTGCCTTGGTCACAGCAGTTCACGAATATGTGATAACAGGTTTGGGACTAGTTTAAAATAGGCAAAACTTTTAAATACATTATTTTAGTGTTAAAACAATTAAATTCATTTGACTTAACGAAATCTTTAAGGGTCCTATGCAGGAGAGGATGTAATGTCATGCAATTCTACATATGAATCAATTTTTTTTTATGATACGATGAAAATCTCAATCACAACCAAAACGCGCTTCCATTGTATATCTTTTTTTTCTGCGGATGTCTTTAAATAATAAAACAGCTGTTCAATTTTGAATTAAACAATTTACTTTGTTATTGTAAAATACATTTCATTGAGTGTAGCTTATTAAATTTAAACAATTTGTTAATTAAAAAATTAACGTTGATCCACCTATCGCTAAATTAAATAATAACTATTGAATTTTATTGTTGATTTAGATTAATAACAATTTGTACTCATGGCAAGCAAAGTTTGGTAGACACGGGGCGAAGAGCGTCTCCATGCTTTTCAAGTAAATAACCATACATCCCCTCAAAATCTAATGCCAGCAGCCCCCCCCCCCCCCCCCCCCCTCACATACACACACACTTTTTTAGGTTTATTTGGGCTGATTTCAACTTTTAACGGAAGAAAAAATATTTATCTTTCATTTGTTCTACTTTATTGGCCAAACTAAAGTTCATTCTGCAAGAGCTTATGCATGGAGTATAACGACCAGCCTCCTCTTTATGTATATCAAAATTTAGTAGTTATGTGATAGCTACTAAATTACTTAGAACAAGAGCGAAATGAGCAAATTAATATCATACTTCAATCGGGCATCATGGGGGAGGGGGGGGGGGAAGGGTCACTTGCAATCAAATTGGAAGCATCCCTCGGCCTTTTTTCTCCACTTCTACCACTGATCATAGGGTTGTTAGGGGCATACACAGTCGGGAAAACCTTGAAAGTGCTTGATTTTTTAAATTTGTTTCGCGGCCTTAAATAGTCTGGAAAATACGATAATAACACAAGAAGTCTAGAAAGTCCTAGAATTCACCAATTTTAAAACAACTTCTACCGATCTACCCGCGTCGACATTTCAGAGCTTCTTAGATAAAAAAAAAATGTAAAATGAAACAGACCCTTTATTTAGCCTAGTAGTAAAGATTTATAAAGCATTTTTCGTTACCTAGTAATATTCACGACAATAATCAACATTTACATATAAAGCCTAGTAATAATTTTTAGTTCATAACGTTATCAGCGGGGTGTCATTTTCCTAGTAGCTCTAGTGCAAGCCAAATCGGCCAACTATAACTTTAGGATTTTCATTGAAATGCAAAGAAGACAAGAAATAATGACATTGTCAAGTTACGTACCGCCCTTTTTGATATAATAAGTGTATGTTTATGCTTGATAGTCTGTGGTCTAGAGCCTGTGATCAGTTTGACCGCGGAAAACCGAGGATTAGCAGGAAAATAATTTTTAATTATGATAACACAAAGATTTTTTAAGAAAAAAAAAGTGCAAAATAAGGGAAATTTGGAATTGACGTTTGATGTCCTTCAGAACAACGACTGTTTTCAACACTTGTATATAGAATTTACCTATTTTCAAGAATTCCAAGACTGATTTCCGGCTCTCTGTCTCTATAATTTACTTTTACAACGAGTTTTTGAGATTTCCCGATTTAAATTTTTTTTTTCGCAATTTAGAAATTTTGGATTTTGTCGTTATTTGAGGATTCGGATTTTTTCTAGAGTTTGCTATAAACTTACTAAAGTTTTTTGATTAATTGATTTATTTTAGATTAAATGAATTTCAAACAGTGGCGCCGGAACCGGTATGGCAGGTATGGCAGTTGCCATACCAGCTTTTGCAGTGGGCAGGAATTGGTATGGCAGGTATGGCAGCTGCAATACCAACTTCTGCACAGATTATATGCTATGCGGTTTTTTTTCATTCCACAGAATCAAACACAAAAGTGATCGTTCGAAAAACTTTTTTCCCCCTACCCTTTCAGCCTGGGCGTTCTCATGGTGCAGGCAAATGTTCATGTGAGAGGCGGCAGGCCCCGGACATGCCCTCTGATAGAGGAGAATTTATTGCGTTATAAGATAAGGCTTTACCCGCTGTAGCGACAAGAAGCTGGGGATGGTTTTATGACGGGGTAACTTAGGAATGTGGACAAAAGACAGGCAATTATCCTGTGTCGATTCTCCGTATTTTTCTGTATCACACATTGATGTCTTCGCTTTTTTCCAATCAGTTTAACTTATCTGAGACTGAAAGTGGGAGCCTATTTGTAGTAAACAAGCTTTGTATTTTCATCGCCGTTTTTGCCTTGCTTTTTTAATTGGCTTGGTACAAAAGCAAATGGGATTTTCTCGGAAGGGGATCGTAGTTACAATCTTTGGTAAAAGTTTCTTCCGATCTGAGAAAACATCGTAAAAGTCACTCGAATAGCTAGGGAAATGGCGAACTGATGAGGGTGGGTGTCAGTAGATCTTAGATGTCATTGTACAACATTGGCTTCTAAAGTAGACACACAAAATTTTGCTCTGATCTTATTCTCACTTAAATTTAGCCTTTCGTTCTATGTTGGATGTTTTTGTTTTGAGGTACGTTTTTATGCTGTTTATGTTTTTATTTTATCTATGTATTTTTTTTTCTAATTTTGGTGTTTAAAAGTGGCATAAACGTTTGAGGATTAAGAAGGGGGAGATACGTGAATTTTTAAAATTTCTTACTTCAAATTATCGATAAAATTACATATGATTTTAAGTTTTAAGTAACAATTATAATGCATTAATAAAGCTTGAAGAAGAATTTAGTTTTAATATTTTAATTTTTTTTATTTGCTAGGATCTCTGTAGTTTCTACAAAAATATTTATTAGTGTTTCACGACGCTAACTTCCTATTTCATCCTAACATTTTAATTCGTTAAAAAAATTAAACCCAACATTTTTTTTAAAAGATATTATTTCACAAATAATTTATTGCCATGTGAATTCGTTTTTTATTTCTTTATATAATTTAAAATATTCATAGTCAATTGTAATCTGTAAAATAAATATAGGGACGATATGTGTACCTAGGATCGGATTGTTTCAAATGCTTATAAATCTACGACTGAGCTGATTTAGAGTTTGTAACGACAGGTATCATAAGACCAATTAGTTCCTATTGGAACTATTTTATATGCTTAAAAACAAATATGGGGAAATAAGACTTTAAAAAAAATAAAAAATGACCCTAGTTTTGTTCTCTAACTATTTTTAACTCTTCGATGTAAAAACCAAACATACAAATGTTATTTAAATCAATCAGTGTTAATGTATTAACTCATAAGTAACGAAATATTTAAAAAAAATTAATTTATAAATAATACGGAATCAACATTTTCAGAGATCTATGCCTTAAATCTGAACATGTATTGTTCCGCTAAATTAACAAAAAATCTTAGTTTAGGCAATTTAAATGAAATTTTATTTATTATTTACTTAAATAACCACCCTTTTTTATAAACATATTTCTTTTGGAAAAAAATATTGTTAGTAAGATAGTTATGTAGCACTTCATTTACATCTGTTATTATTGCAACATCAAAATATAGATATTTTTAAAAAGTAATCTTTATGTAAAAACTAAACATTACACTTCTGTAGATTCACTAATGCCATCTACTGTATATAAGTACATCATCCGTAGATTTGAAAAAATCAATTTTGTTGCATAATTTTTCAAGTGAATTATGACGCAAAAATTATATCGTGACAGGGACTTCATCAAAAAGTTTTTTGCAGAAGAAAACTGCATATAATATTTTTGTATTAACTGAATTTAATGAGGTTTTTTAGGGGTCCTCAAGAAAAATTTGCAATCATTCCTCAAGAAAATATATAAGTTATGGGGGAGTACTGTTCATGTATTTAGACTTTAGAGTATATTTTAAAATAGAATTTTATGTAATAAGTATTGAGTTACTGTATATGCATTTTTTCCCTCTCATTTATACAAACTATTTCCCTCCTAAGTTTTGTTATTGTCTACTTTTTTTTTAAGGAGTATCATTCTTCAAGAAAATATATTGTAGAAAGAAATATTATTTGGGATTATTTAGAGGCCTTAAAGATCTGAGAGGCCATTGTTTTGATGGCGCGCCAAACATGGCCGGACATTTGAACGGAGTTCAACAAAAAATAAGCGCGGAACAGCCGAAATCTACATTCGTGCATTGTTCAAATCATGCACTGGACTTGGTTCTCCAGGAAATAAGCCGGAATTGTGGGGCAATGTGTGATGCATTAGTCATGGTCAAAGATGTATCAAATATAATAAGAGATTCTGCAAAGAGAAAAACTATTTATGAAAACAGTTCTTCAGCCATGTCATGAGAACAACGAAAATGTTTTGAAAAACTGATCATCTTTTGCCATTCTGCCCTACACGATGGTCAGTAAGAGCAAAGGCTGTTATAAGATTTCTCGAGAATTTTGAAAGGGTTAGAGCCACTATCAAAGTAATTCTCGAAAAGCCTGAAGAACACCATTTAAATTGGTGAAAGGAAGTCACTTCTCAGAGGCTATTCAAAGAAATTGGAAACTTCTGAAGTATGCTTTTTCACGATAGTTGCCTCCAAATTGTTTTGGACCATGCGAGCAGTTATCGCAAACTCTACAACGTCTAAAATGTCTGCAACAGGTGCAGTTGATGCAGTTAACCTTCTAAAAGAAACACTTCTGAAATTCCGAAATGAAAATACCTTTGAAGAACTGTTTTGCCAGACATCTGCTCTTACCGGTAAAGATACTCTTAGGAAACCTAGGAAAAAAAAAGTTCCAAAAAAATTGGAATATAAGTTAAATGCAGCACCTTCAGCCGAATTAGACCAAAACAAATGCTCCGAAAGGAATTTTACGATTTCATCGACAACCAAGTAAATGAATTAGAGCGACGATTTAACCAACAAGGTTTGAAAAGGTTAGTGAAATTAGAAACAATTCTTATAGATTCCATTAAGGGCAATCCAATGACAAAGATGAACTAATTGAAATGCTGGAAGAACATCAATCAGATTTTAATGTTGAGAGACTATCTGCGCAGCTACTAATATTGAATTCTTTAGAGTTTACCGAAGCAAAATGTGTAGAAGACATTGCTGTGAGATTAAAAAAGAAAACCGATACAGTTCTGAAGTTATTAGATGAAGTGGTTCGACTCACGACTTTGATACTAACAGTTCCGGCATCTTCTGCGTCAGCCGAAAGATCTTTTAGTCTTTTAAGAAGACTAAAAACGTACCTAAGAACATCCATGACCCAGAAACGGTTAACACATACTGCTTTGTTGTATGAACACTCTGATCGAACATCAAATATAAACATTGAAAATATAATTGAAGAGTTTGTTTCTAAAACAACTGAAAGGAAATCAACATTTGGGCATAATTAATGATGTATCATATTATATACATTTTTTTAAAAATATTAACTTTTCATGTTTTCTAACGTTTCTATATACATTAAAGAGTTTGTTTGCTTTCTGCATTTTATATTTCCAAATAGCTGTTTAATTAAGTCATTTGAAAAAAAAAAACTAATTTCTTTAAATCACAACTTCTTTTTCTAGTCGATAACATTGAAATGTTTTTTTATATGAGTACAGGGTGTCCAAAAGTCACGGTATTCAGGTTTTGAAAAATCACTGTGCGTATTCTACTAGGAATTTTTTTTATTTTTATTTCTGCTATAAGTATTATTTTTCTAAAATTGTTTGGTATTTTACGTTCAAAACAGAACGCTCACAGTGATTTTTCAAAGCAAGAGTACCGGGGTTAATGAAACACCTTGTAGTTCGAAAAACTTTCGTATTAATTCATAATACATATCCAAAACAAAGTCTAAGAAACTGTATTTTCAATTCAAACTATACTGCCTTCCCACTTTGATCTTATCCTAATGCAACAGTAAGAAAAATATACTCTCGAAGAATATATGTTTTGAAAAAAAAACTATTTAATCAATATAACTTCTAAATAATGCAAATACTGATTGATTGCCTAAAAGTACTTATTTGTTAAATAATATAATATTATATTAAAACATCTAGAGGAAGTGGGAGGAGGCGGTAGATCGAGGCATTTCTTGCCATACCTCTAAATTTTAAGTTCCGGCGCCACTGATTTCAAAGTTACGGGATTTGACTAGTTATAATCCACTACGATTTTTAGTTTTCCCATGAATCGCCATTTTGCAGATTTTTAAAGGTTTAATATACGATAGCTTATATCTTAAGTATTGAATTTTACCTCTTTGTCGATTATTGATAGTCGCCGATATCAGTTGAGTCCTGATTTATTTTTGTTGATTTACCGATTTTCTAAGCTTTTTGGTTAGCCGGTTTTAAAACTTCGTTTTCCTAGAAATTTTTTGAATTGATTGACTTATAACTTTTTAATTTTCAGTGATTCTTGACTAACCGATCATCCAAGTTTTGCGATTAGCATAGTTCCGAGTTGCAGTGGTGTATATATTTTATACTTAATTAGCCGATTCAAGGTATGGAAGGCAGTGGTATTCGCTATTTTTTGCCGTTTTTTGAGGATTTGTTTCCAAGTGGTTTTTACAAAGTTTCCTTTACTTACGTTGGGGAGAATTTCGTGATGATTTGTCTGTTTCCGAGAATTCCCAATTACCAATTTCGCATTCGAAATTGGTTTAATCCCGAATTACCAATTTCGAATTATGCAATTACCAAAACCCAGATATATCTTAATCTGTCCCTCCCCCCACACACATTTACTGAAAAAAAAAAAATCCAAATCAAAAGTGATAAAAAAAAAAATCAAAAAAGTGAGGGGTGATGTATGTGGGGGGGGGGGGGGGGGGGGGGGGGGAGGGGGGGGACAGATTAAGATATTAATCTGGGTTTTTGTAATTGCATAATCGAAATTGGTAATTTCGGGATTACCAATTTCGAATGCGAAATTGTAATTGGGAATTTCTCGGGAAACAGATAAATCATCACGAAATTCCCCACGTAAGTAATGAAACTTTGTAAAACCCACTTGGAAACAAATCCTTAAAAAACGGCCAAAATAGCGAATACCACTGTCTTCCATACCTTGAAATCGGCTAATAAAGTACACTAAAAAATATATACACCACTGCAACTCGGGGAACTATGCTAATCGCAAAAACTTGGATGATCGGTTAGTCAGGAATCACTGAAAATTAAAAAGTTATAAGTCAATCAATTCAAAATTTCTAGGAAAAAACGAAGTTTTAAAATCGGCTAAAACCCAAAAAAGCTTAGAAAATCGGAAAAATCACAAAAATAAATCAGGACTCAACTGATATCGGCGGGACTATCAATAATCGACAAAGAGGTAAAAATTCAATACTTAAGATATAAGCGTATCGTATTATTAAACCTTTAAAAATCTGCAAAATTGGCGATTCATGGGAAAACTAAAAATCGTTTAGTGGATTATAACTAGTCCAAAATCCCGTAAACTTTGAAATTCAATTTAATCTAAAAATAAAATCAATTAATCAAAAAACTTAGTAAGTTTATAGCAAACTCTAGAAAAAATCCGAAATCCTCAAATAACGACAAAATCCCCAAAATTTCTAAAATTGCGAAAAAAAAAAAATTTAAATCGGGAAATCTCAAAAATCGTTGTAAAAATAAATTATAGAGGGACAGAGAGGCCGGAAATCAGTCCCCTTGGAATTTCTTGAAAATAGGTAAATCTATTATACAAGTGTTGAAAACAGTCGTTGTTCTGAATGAACATCAAAAACGTCAATTCCAAATTTCCCTTATTTTTGCACTTTTTTTTTCTTAAAAAATATTTGTGTTATCATAAATTTAAAAAATTTTTTTCCTGCTTATCCTTGGTTTTTTTCCCGCGGTTTCAAAAACTGATCAACAGGGCTTTTAAACCACCCGACTTCAAGCATAAAATACACTTATTATATCAAAAAAGGGCGGGGACGTGACTTGACAATGTCATTATTTCTTGTCTTCTTTCCATTTTCAATGAAAAATCCTAAAGTTTTATAGTTGGCCGATTTTGGCTTGCACTAGAAGCTACTAGGGAAAATGACACCCCGCTGATAACGTTATGAAACTAAAAATTATTACTAGGCTTTATAATGTAAATGTTGATTATTGTCGTGAAATTACTAGGTAACGAAAAAATGCTTTATAAATCTTTACTACTAGGCTAAATAAATGGTCTGTTTCCATTTTACATTTTTTTTTTTTTATCTAAGAGCTCTGAAATGTCGACGCGGGTAGACGGTGTAGTTGTTTTCAAAAATTGTGAATTCTAGGACTTTCTAGACTTTCTTGTATTATTATCGTATTTTTCCAGAACTATTTTAAGGCCGCGAAACAAATTTAAAAAAATCAAGCATTTCAAGGTTTTTCCCGACTTGTGTATGCCCCTAACAAACCCTATGATCAGTGTAGAAGTGGAGAAAAAGGCCGAGGGATGGCTTCCAATTTGAATTGCAAGTGACCCTTTCCCCTCCCTCCCCCATGATGCCCGATTGAACCCAGATTAGCAAATTTTCATTTGCAAACAAACTTTGCATCAAAACTTTACAAATTGCAAGTCTGCCACACTTGCAGCAAGTGGGGCAAAGCAAGCCTGCAAGTTTGAAGCAAACGTGTTTCAAAACTTCCTAGTTGACACAATTCAACACTTGCTGCAAGTTTTGCAATGTAAGTTTGAAGGCAAACTTACGAATCAAAACCTGCAAACTTGCAATTAAACTGTTGCAAAGTGTTTTATTTCCTTGATTTAAACTGTTGCAAACTTGAAAAGCAAAAAGTGTTTATTGACAGTAGGGGGGTATTCGGAGGGAGGAAAAAAGGGGGGGGGGGGGGTCG